>SKCR01012733.1:0-12012 GCA_019454045.1 Zanthoxylum bungeanum
CATTTTCTGGTAAGGGAGGAAGTACAATACATGAAATAAGTCTGTCAACCACCAGAATGGTTCTATCTCGAATGGGAATTGGTGGTACAACGTTCAAAGGTTCAGGTTCCATGTTAACAATTGCTTCTTGGCCTTCTCGCCTTTCCCTTCCAACTGTCTGATGGTTCTTTCAATCTCAGGGTCAAGCGGATGGATTTCAAAGCTTCTGGCTCGTCTCATTAAATGTCTGAGAACCTGAAACACAAGAAAACAAAAACAATAAGTAAAAAGAAAAATAAGATACAAGTAACAAATCTAACCCCTAAACTAATAGTAAAAGATAAATAAGTCCCCGGCAACGGCGCCAAAAACTTGACCGGCGTAAACACACACGTATAACGCAAGCGCACTTATCGTTCAAGTAGTATAAAAATATCGATCCCACGAGAACTTAATATCTAAATTATTAATTTTATGAGGTCAAATGATTACTAATATCTAACAAGTTGATTGATTGATTTGAAATGGTGACGATTCTAAATTTAAAAGCAAGTAAATAAAATAGTCCGAAAATAGGTTTTAAGAAAATTCAATATTAAAAACCATCTAGGGTTGTGATTTCTTCCAATATCATTTTAAGATGAAGTGGTTATCTTAAAGTTGGGTAATATATTGATTTATTAACCTGGAACACTAAATTATGTGTAAGCCTCTGTCGATGGTCAGACACAAATACCCAGTTTAACCCATTGAATCATATGTCTATGTCAACCAAATTATCTGGATTCATTAAGTTTAAGTTCCAATTATGGCTACCCCCGCCCCCGACAGGTATATTCCTATCCTGTAAGGAAATCTATTAAATGGTTATCTATCCTCAAGGAAACATATTTATTTAATAACCCAATAATCAAATAATGAAATAAAATTTCAATTGAATCAAATTCAAGTGAAATTACCAAATTACCCTTATGTGGTATTTTGTCCGTTTTAGTCCGAAATTGATCCAATCAATTTTGAATGATTCTAAATCATTTCTAGGATGAATTTATAATGCTCAAAACATCAAAACACCATAGGACACAAAAAACCCCAAATTCCCTCACAATGCCGTGAGCTCCATTTGGAGGGCATGTTGACCATTTGGTCATTTCATGTCTCAAAACTCATCTTAATGAAATCCAATCAACATGAAACTTTGCATGCATCTAATACACACCCAAATGCTCAACATATCTCAAAACCCCCAAATTTAGAATTGGTTATAAACCCTAATTTCTCAATTTCAACAAATTGGGCAAATTGGACTTAATACACCAAATCAATTACTTCAATCATCAATCTTTCATCTAATTCAAGTCTCAACACAATGAAACAACTCAAGATCAAATCTAGGTCATTTAAGAGTGGGTCAACAACTCTAGAATAGCAACATGGTTTCATAAACCTTAAAAGAATACATATAACTACACTAGTTACACTCTTTGTTCATCATACATGCTCAACACTTCTAAACAAATTTCCATCATCAAAAACCACAAGAAATAAAGAAAAGAATAACTTAAGAAACTCATGAGAGGTAGCCTAGATCATAAGGAACAAATTCCTCTCTAATAGTAAGTTTAAGAAACTTACAAAATCCAAGCTTTTTCTTTGGTTTTTCTTTTCTTCCTTCACTTTCTTTCTTTGCCTTTCTTCAATGGAATTTTTGTTTGTGATAAAGTGTATTAGGTTAGTGAAATGAAAAATGAAAAAACAATTTATACTTGCCAAAAAAGGTCTTGGCCGAAATTTGCATACCAAATGCAACAAATTGTAATTTCAATTTCATTTGCATTATTATTAAATCAACTTGCATAAATATCTTTTATAACCTTATTAGATATTATTTTGGTCAACAATTGCAACTAATGTCATTTACTTTAATTATCCTAACATAAGATATTTATATTTTAATTAATTTAATCATTTAACAATTAAATAATTAATTAATTAATCAAATACAAATATATTATAATATATGTATAATATTTACATTAAATATTAAAAACATATATTCATTTAGGAAATAAGTCAAATAACTCATTTTGACTATTAATTAATGTGTATTTAAATTAATCAAGTATTAAATGTAAATACACAATAATTAAGTAAATGACTATCTAGTGTCTTTAGCATGTATCTTGCGTTTAACCATTAAACGACTTTATAAACAATCAATATTATTTATTTATGTTGCTCTAGTGCTCAACGAGTATGTTTCATTATTGAGACTCTTTAGGTTCAGGTATATCCGTCACGAAATCAAATTTCATGTCCATAATCTATCCACCCGTAGATTATGACGATCACGGATAATCTCGCTAAACCATACAGGTCGAGGTCATCGCAAATGTATAATTCCTCCGTCACAGGTATCCGGATAAATCCCAGAGATATAGATATGAACGTCAAATCTCTATCGGGATTATCCAGTCGACTATTCTATTAGCAATCTCAAAAAGAATGTTTAGAACTAGCTTCTAAACTTACCACGGGCCCATGGTTTTATCTGATTGCTAATCATATGGACTACCTATGCTCTGGTACACAGAACTGACGGATCCTATCTTGACACACATAGGACACTCTGAGGATCTATCTACACCCAACGAACAGGCGGAGGTCTGATCTAAATAGATCGGTGACGTGACTGCCATCTAAGTGTAGAAGATGTCTCATGTGCCCACAATGGCATCTCAAGTCTAAGAATCACAAGTGCTACTCAGCCCAAGAAGATTCTTATTGACGCTGGTGTACCATCCATTAAGAATCTTCAGTGAGTCGTTCAGTGTTTATCCGCTATAAACACCTACACGTCTATACTAGTCTCCAAGACTAATGGTTCATTGAGAAACCATTGGAATCATATATTCCAGTATACGACATGTACCGGTCTCAACGGGTTTACTATACTGACCAAGTAGTGTAAACCTTGACCAGGAACTGTCTGAGAATGACAACGTCATGATACATCTCAATGTCCGTTGCGACGCCTTTGCAACTGTACCATGACTAATCATTCTAAGGTCATTACGTCTTTACCATATAAAAGATTAGATTATATTATAGAAACTGCATATATTATTACTGATAATAACGTTTTACAGAAGTATTTAACAAAATACAACCGGGAATTGGCGCTCTGAGCACCAACCCCTACATTTGGCTGCAGTTTTATTTCCGCTGAAGTGTCCGCCATATGGTGATGAATGACAGTGCTGCAAAACATTGTTGACCTCCTCTTGTGGAACACATCGTCTCAATAATTGATCTGCACACCGTTTGAACAGGTACGGTTAATCCCAGACATAGTGCTTGACTTCTTTGAAGAACTTCTTCCGTTGCTGAGTTGTCCATTCCAACGGCCATTTTCCTGACACAATGTAGTTGACATAGTCAGCATACCAAGGGACTTCCTGTTGTTTTCTGGAAAAGTTTCTTTGATTGATAGTTCTTTGCCAGCTGTTTCTCCATTCTCAAGCCTCGATAGATGATCTCCCACCTGATTCTCTGTCCCTTTCCTATCTCGAATCTCCACGTCAAATTCTTGCAGAAGAAGTATCCAACGGATCAATCTGGGTTTGGCATCTTTCTTCGTGATCAGATATTTGATTGCTGAATGATCTGTGTAGACCACCACTTTGAGACCCAGCAGATAGGAGCGGAATTTGTCAAAAGCGTACACAACTGCGAGCAACTCCTTTTCGGTGGTTGTGTAGTTGAGTTGAGCTTCATTCAGAGTTCTGCTGGAGTAGTAAATGATGTGGAAAATCTTTGCTTTACGTTGTCCCAAAACTGCACCTACAGCAAAATCACTAGCATCGTACATCACTTCAAATGGAATGGTCCAGTCTGGTGCTACAATGATGGGGGTAGAAACCAACTTCTGTTTTAAGATCTCGAAAGCTTCCTGACATTCTTTGGTAAAGTTGAAAGGCACATCCTTTTCCAGAAGATTGCAAAGAGGTTTTGCAATTTTGGAAAAGTCTTTGATAAATCTCCCGTAAAAACCTGCATGTCCAAGAAAACTTTGAATCCCCTTGACAGATGTTGGTGGAGGTAGTTTTTCAATTGTTTCAATCTTTGCTTTGTCTACCTCGATTCCCTTTTGTGAGATCCGGTGTCCAAGAACAATGCCTTCTTGTACCATGAAATGACATTTCTCCCAGTTGAGTACCAGGTTTGTATCTTCGCACCTTTGTAACACCTGTTCCAGATTTTGCAAGCAATGGTCAAAAGAATCTCCAAACACATAAAAGTCATTCATGAATACCTCCATACTCTGCTCCAGCATGTCTGAGAATATGGCCATCATGCTGACCGGCGTAAACACACATGTATAACGCAAGCGCACGTATCGTTCAAGTAGTATAAAAATATCGATCCCACGAGGACTTAATATCTAAACTATTAATTTTATGAGGTCAAATGATTACTAATATCTAACAAGTTGATTGATTGATTTGAAATGGTGACGATTCTAAATTTAAAAGCAAGTAAATAAAATAGTCGAAAATAGGTTTTAAGAAAATTCAATATTAAAAACTATCTAGGGTTGTGATTTCTTCTAATATCATTTTAAAGATGGAGTGGTTATCTTAAAGTTGGGTAATATATTGATTTATTAACCTGGAACACTAAATTATGTGTAAGCCTCTGTCGATGGTCAGACACAAATACCCAGTTTAATCCAATTGAATCATATGTCTATGTCAACCAAATTATCTGGATTCATTAAGTTTAAGTTCCAATTATGGCTACCCCCCCCCCGCCCGACAGGTATATTCCTATCCTGTAAGGAAATCTATTAAAGGGTTATCTATCCTCAAGGAAGATCGTGGGCTATTAAGTCTAAGGCTGAAACCTAAAATCCCTATGTCTAGTTCATTTTAGATTTACCAGATCAATTTTATTAATGGCCAGTTAATGAAAAAGCATTAAGTTTAAGACTCAATAAATAAATCTTTATATTACCCAAGCTATAATCTAACCCTTATAAAACAGTGATATTGGATTTCATCACAACCCCAGATAACTAATTTAGTTACAACACATAACTAGGGCTAGTAAAAGCTTGAAAATAAAAGACATAAAGTAAAAATGCGGTAAAGTAAATACTTAAAAGTAAATTACAATAAAATAAAATGCTAAGGTAAAAGGAATTACTTTTACTACTACTAATTTAGATATCTCCCATAAAATAATATATAAACTTGTGATTCTTTTTCCAACTAGCCATATAGGCGGTAACCTGATTAAGTCAAATTAAGTCCAACCAGCCATAAAGGCGGAACCAAAATTAAATTACCAACCGACCAATCTGGCGGTATCCTTTATTAGTCAGGTTTAAATCAGATTAAAATGAATTACCAACCGACCAATCTGGCGGTATCCTTTTTAAGTCAATATTTTAAATAGTGAATATATTATTTTTAAGGGAGATTAATCTAAATAGTAATAGTAAAAGAATTACCTTTCACCCTAGCTAGGGAAGTTACCTCCTCATTACTGAAAAGTAAAAACAGAAAAATTAAAGAAAGAAAAGTATTGTGCGTAAAAGTAAATTGCGGAAAGTAAAAACTGAAAAGTAAAGAAAAGAAAGTGCGAAACTGAAAATTAATTACTGAAAACTAAAAATAAACAAAATAGATACAATCTTCTTATTTATTCATTAAAATTTCCAAAGAAGAAAGTATGAATTTTACAAATGAAATGGCTTGGTATTTATAGGCAAAATTTTGCCACCATCAAATCATCCATCAAATTCTCCACCAAATCCATTATTAATTTCTCCCTAATTACTCTCACCAAATCCATAATTGCTACACTAATTGCTTATCTTTGTTTGGTGTTGATTTGATAATTTTTATTAATGATAATTAATTAATATTTTGCTTTGAAAATGATTGATAATGACTTTTTAATAATTACACTCCACCCACTTGGATGGTTCATCAATTTCGGTCATGAATCATAAAAATTCGAAAATATTTTCTCTTTCAAAGTTGTAGAAATTTGAGTCTTCTTTAATCTGGCACTGAATCAGCTCAATCCGATATCTGAGTAAAAAGTTATGCCCAAAATACGACAGATGCACAAAACTGGAATTTCCAAAACTGCACTTCGTCAAAACGCCCTTTCAACTTTCCAATCTCCAAAATTAAAATATCAAGTCCAATAATTGCCTTTATTTGACCCATATTTCATCCTAAATGATTTCATTAAGACCCGATATTATTTTATCTGCAAAATAAACTAAAATATATCAAACGTTCATCAACCCGAGAACTAAACAAAATATTAAGTAAAAGGGGCGGTAAATATTGATATATTTTCCGCTCATCACATGCAACGCTGAAAGGTGGCGGGGTCATTACATAATCCAAATGGCATCCTGCGGAAAGCAAAAGTACCATAGGGACATGTAAATGTGGTTTTCTCCTGATCTTCTGGGGCGATGGCAATCTGATTGTACCCTGAATATCCGTCAAGAAAGCAATAGAATTCATGTCCGCGCAATCTGTCTAACATCTGGTCAATGAATGGTAGCGGAAAATGGTCCTTTCTCGTGGCTTTATTCAGCTTTCTGTAGTCCATGCATACTCTCCATCCAGTCACCGTTCTGTTGGAATCAGCTCGTTCTTTTCATTGGTAACCACAGTAATCCCCTTTCTTCGGCACACACTGCATAGGACTTACCCAACTGCTGTCTGAGATGGGGTAAATGATGCCAGTATCCAACCATTTGATGATTTCTTTCTTCACGACTTCCTACATGATTGGATTGAGTCTCCGTTGATGTTCCACTGTGGGTTTGTACTCATCGTTCATCAGGATCTTGTGCATGCAAAATGATGGACTAATGCCTCGAATGTCTGCTATAGTCCAGCCAATGGCTTTCTTGTGCTCTCGTAATACTCTCAGTAGCTTTTCTTTCTGCTCCAATGTTATTGAAGAATAAATAATAACAGGTAATTCAGAAGAGTTTCCAAGAAATGCATACCTGAGATGGCTCGGAAGTAACTTCAGCTCCAACTGTGGTGGTTCTTCAATCGAAGGCTTGATTCGATCTTCTTTGGCAATTCCAAGCTTTCAACTGGTGGTGTTGCTTTGAATCGGAATGGTTTGTCAAGGTAGTTGATACATTCCAGGATTTCAGCATCTAGCTCGCTGTCAGTCATGTTGGTGATGCAAGCTTCAAGTGTATCTGTGGGATTTGGCTCAGTATTTTGAACGATACTATCAACAACATCAACTCTGAAACATTCTTCTTCCTTTTCATCGCTCATGAATTTCATGGCTTTGAAACACATTAAAGGTCACTTCTTGGTCCTGCACTTTCATGGTCAGTTCTCCTTTTTGCAATCATAGTTTTACTTGAAGATGTGCTGGTCAAAGTCGACAAACTAATTCTCCCAGCAGATTTATAGTCCAGCCAATGGCTTTCTTGTGCTCTCGTAATACTCTCAGTAGCTTTTCTTCCTGCTCCAATGTTAGTGAAGAAGAAATAATAACAGGTAATTCAGAAGAGTTTCCAAGAAATGCATACCTGAGATGGCTCGGAAGTAACTTCAGCTCCAACTGTGGTGGTTCTTCAATCGAAGGCTTGATTCGATCTTTCTTTGGCATTTCCAGCTTTCAACTGGTGGTGTTGCTTTGAATCGGAATGGTTTGTCAAGGTAGTTGATACATTCCCGGATTTCAGCATCTAGCTCGCTGTCAGTCATGTGGTGATGCAAGCTTCAAGTGTATCTGTGGGATTTGGCTCAGTATTTTGAACGATACTATCAACAACATCAACTCTGAAACATTCTTCTTCCTTTTCATCACTCGGGAATTTCATGGCTTTGAAAACATTAAGGTCACTTCTTGGTCCTGCACTTTCATGGTCAGTTCTCCTTTTTGCACATCAATTACAGTTTTACCTGTAGCTAAGAATGGTCTGCCAAGAATGATAGGTATTTGTTTGTCTTCTTCCATGTCAAGGATGATGAAATCTGCTGGGAGAATTAGTTTGTCGACTTTGACCAGCACATCTTCAACAACACCTCTTGGAAATGTCAGTGTTCGGTCAGCAAGTTGCAATGAAACTGAGGTAGGCATTGCTTCTCCAATCTGCAGTTTCCTGTAAATAGAGAAAGGCATCAAGTTAAAACTGCCTCCTAAATCACATAAAGCCTTACCGATGTAATGTTCTCCAATGGTGCATGGGACATTGAAACTTCCAGGATCTTTCCACTTCGGGGAAGTTTCCTCTGAATGATGGCGCTGCATTCTTCCGTTAATGCTACTGTTCGTAGTCTCCCAATCTTCGTTTTCGTGAAAGAATGTCTTTCATGAATTTTACATAGCTGGGCATTTCTTCAAGGCTTCTGCAAATGGAATGTTGATGTGTATAGCTTTTTGAACACCTCCAGGAATCGAGCAAACTGCTTGTCCAGTTTTTTTTTCTGAAGACGTTGAAAAAAAGGTGGAGGTGGAATGATCTGTTCTTTTTCCTTTGCTTCTTTTTCCTTGCTTCTTTTTCCTCCATCTGTGGAACTGCATCTTTTGGAACTCCTCAACTGTTGCTTTGATTCCAACACTTTTCCCTTTATTAACTTCAGACCGCTTTTTAAGGTAATAGCGTTAGGGTTGGTGCTCAGAGCGCCAATTCCCGGTTGTATTTCTGTTAAATACTTCTGTAAAACATTATTTATATGAATAATATATGCAGTTTCTATAATATAATCTATCTTTCTATATGGTAAAGACGTAATGACCCGAGAATGATTAGTCATGATACAGTTGCAAAAGCGTCGCAACGGACATTGAGAAGTATCATGACGTTGTCATTCTCAGACATGTTCCTGGTCAAGGCTTACACTACTTGGTCAGTATAGTAAACCCGTTGAGACCGGTACATGTCGTATACTGGAATATATGATTCCAATGGTTTCTCAATGAACCATTAGTCTTGGAGACTAGTATAGACGTGTAGGTGTTTATAGCGGATCAACACTGAACGACTCACCGAAGATTCTTAATGGATGGTACACCAGCGTCAATAAGAATCTTCTGGGTTGAGTAGCACTTGTGATTCTTAGACTTGAGATGCCATTGTGGGCACATGAGACATCTTCTACACTTAGACGGCAGTCACGTCACCGATTTATTTAGATCAGACCTCCGCCTGTTCGTTGGGTGTAGATAGATCCTCAGGGTGTCCTATGTGTGTCAAGATAGGATCCGTCAGTTCTGTGTATCAGAGCATAGGTAGTCCATATGATTAGTAATCAGATAAAACCATGGGCCCGTGGTAAAGTTTAGAAGCTAGTTCTAAACATCTTTTAGAGATTGCTAATAGAATAGTCGACTGGATAATCCCGATAGAGATTTGACGTTTACATCTATATCTCTGGGATTTATCCGGATACCTGTGACGGAGGAATTATACATTTGCCATGACCTCGACCTGTATGGTTCAGCGAGATTATCCGTGATCGTCATAATCTACGGGTGGATAGATTATGGACACGAAATTAGATTTCGTGACGGATATACCTGAATCTAGAAGTCTCAATAATGAAACATACTCGTAGAGCACTAGAGCAACATTAATAAATAATATTGATTATTTATAAAGTCGTTTAAAGGTAAAACGCATGATACGTGCTAAAAGGACTAGATAGTCATTTGCCTAATTATTGTGTATTTACATTTAATACTTGATTAATTTAAATACACATTAATTAATAGTCAAAATGAGTTATTTGACTTATATCCTAAATGAAATATGTTTTTAATATTTAATGTAAATATTATATATATATTTAATATATTTTGTATTGATTAATTAATTGATTATTTAATTGTTAAATGATTAAATTAATTAAAATATAAATATCTTACATTAGGATATTTAAAGTAAATGATGTTAGTTGCTTTTGTTGACTTAATAAATATCTAATAAAGTTGTATTAAGATATTTATGCAAGTTGATAACATTAATTTGAAATGAAATTGAAATTACATTTCTTGTATTTGCTAAGGTGAATTCGGCCAAGGCACATTTGGTGCAAGTATATATATTGATTTTCATTTCACTTTACACTTAACCTAATACACTTTACCAAAGAAAACTCCATTGAGAAGAACTTAAAGGAAGCTTGAGAAAGAAGAAAGATCAAAGAAAAGCTTGATTTTAGTAAGTTTTTTCCAACTTGCTATTAGTAAGGAAATTGTTCCTTAGATCTAGGCTTTAATATATGATATCCTTAGGTTATTTCTTTCTTTTTTCCTTGTGGTTTTGTTGATGGAAGTTTGATAGAAGTGTTGAGCATGTATGGTGAAGGAAGGTTGTGACTATTGTAGTTGTAAACTTTCTTTAAAGGTTTTTGAAACCATGTTGCTAATCTAGAATTATTGACCCACTCTTAAATGACCTAGATTTGATCTTGAGTTGTTTCATTGTGTTGAGACTTGGATTGGATGGAAGAATGATGATTGAAGTAATTGATTTAATGTATTTGGTCTAATTTGTCCAATTTGTGGAAATTGAAAAATTAGGGTTCATGACTAATTCCAAATTTGGGGGTTTTCATATATGTTGTGTATTTATGTGTGTATATGATGCATATAAAGTTTCATGTTGATTGAATATCATTTGGATGTGTCTTGAAGCATGAAGTGCAAAATGCACAAAATGGAACCTAAAGGAGGCTCTCGGCCTTGTGAGAGAAATTTGGGGATTTTGGTGCTTTTGGTGTTTTGATGTTTTGAACATGCTAAGTTCATCTTAGAAATGATTTAGAATCATTCAAAATTGATTAGATCAATTTCGGACTAAAATGGACAAAATACCAAAGTAAGGGTAATTTGGTAAATTCACTTAAATATGATTTATTGAATTTTATTTCATAATTTGATTATTGGAATATTAAATAAATATGTTTATTTAATTAATCCTAGAAAAAGTTTTGAAATCTGAAAATCGGATTTCACACCGCTTCCGCTGCGTTACCGGATTCACCCCCTAAAAACCCTTACAATAGCTTGACATTGCTCCTTCCCTCGGTTCCTTGGATTTGGTTCTGTGTTCCTGGGAAGATTACCTTGCGGTCTGTAACTCTGAGCGTTGGCCAGTTGTCCGATTTGATTCTCTAGTGCTTTGATGGAAGCTGATTGGCTCTGAAACATAGCATCGTACTTTTTTAATTGATTCAACACTTCTATTATTCCTGGTTCATTTATCTATTCTTGGCCTTTGTTCTGTTGCTGGAATCCAGGTGGTGGATAGTTCTGCTGTTGGAATCCTGGTGGTGGATTGTTCTTTTGCCCTGAATTGTTGCTCCATGAAAATATAGGATGATTCCTCCACCATGGGTTGTAGGTGTTGGAATATGGATTGTTTCCCCTGTCTGTTAAATTGTTGACATAATTTACCGTCTCTTCAAGTTGGTTTGGTCTCTGGTGCTCCTCCATATGGTGAACTTGTGGATCCAGTGGTAAGAGTCTCCATGAATTTGCATATTTGATCCAGCTTGGTGTTGACTGCTGTATTGGCTCCACTTTCATAAATTCCTGTAATTCTTTGGATCATACTCCTTTCTGTTGGCCACAAGGAATTATTGTTGGCCATTTCTTCGATTAGGTCCCAGGCTTGATCTTCTCTTTTTCCATTAAAGCTCCTCCAGCAGCAGCATCAATTGTGGTTCTCATTATTCCAGAAAGTCCATTATAGAATGTTTGGACTTGAAGCCATTTTGGAATCTCATGGTGAGGACATTTCCGGAGCAAATCTTTGTACCTTTCCCAAGCTTCGTAAAGTTTTCTGAGTCTTGTTGCACAAAGGATGTGATGTCATTCCTCAGTTTTCCAGTTCTGGCTAGTTGAAAGTACTTTGCAAGAATTTGGTGGCTAAAGTATTCCAAGTTGTGATGGAACCTGCTGGTAGTGAATGTAGCCAAGCTTTAGCTCTGTCCTTCAAGGAGTATGGAAAAACACGCAGTC
>SKCR01012734.1:0-12051 GCA_019454045.1 Zanthoxylum bungeanum
TTGCGGAATACTTACATTGATTTGGTGGAAATTTCAAAATCTCATTTGATAAGATGAAGCTCCAAGCTTTATATTTATTGTTACAACTCTTGGGTGAGTTTCCCTATCACCTTAATCAACTCTCCAAGTGCTAGCTTGCAAGAAATTTTGAAGCAAAATTTCTCTAATGAGAAGAGAAGGTCATGACAATGAGAGAAGAAGATAGAGGAATAGTGTTGTCTTACAAAACTTGGTAGTTGTGTTGTGTAAAGGATGCCTTAAATATTTGCCAACTACTCACATCACCTTTTGGCAAGTTGATGTAAGTCAAGTGGGTCCCACCACTTTTAAATTCCAAATTTAAGTTGGCTTGTCCAACACACAACTTAGCTTGGGCCCGGGTTCGTTTAATTCCGAATTAAATGAATTTCCCGTCGCTACATAATTAAATCCAATTTAATTAAATAATTATGTCTCGCAAAATTATTATGATAGTTGCTTACGAATTAATTCCAAATTAATTCGTTCGCTCGAATTAAAATCCAATTTTAATTCCGTATTGAAATCCAATTTCAATTAATATATCTGATATATTATTTTAGCCCAAATAAATAAATTAAATAGAAAAATCCAATTTAACTATTAAATTTATTTTATCAATCAATTCCAAATTAATCGCGTTCTCTCTTCTAGACGAATTTAATCCCAGATAAATTATTGCCGTAATTAATCCCAGATTAATTTTCTCTCTCATAATTAATCCCAAATTAATTCAGTTCGAGTCAAATGTCATTGGTGAATCTTGGGAAGCGACCCAAGATATTCATGGATATGTTGGCAGTAAATATGGTTATCGGACTATTCAAACACGTGCGTACCCACGTACCACGTTCTTACCGATTTACAAGATATGTTGACTTCTAGCAAAGCACCGTGCCTACCAAATTCTCCAGAAATATCCACCGAGGAATATTATCTCTATCAGGCGTAGTAATACTATGTAATGTGTAATACGATCCAGTATCGGATGTCACATGCTAGGCTTGCTGGCTCTGTGTCTGCCCCGTACGAAGCATATATCGGATCCCGAGCAACTAGTCTCTGTAATTGGATAGTTATGACCTAGTCATACTATCCCGATAGCTGCATCATTTAAGATTACTAGTTCCATATCATGTGTGACCATCATCTCCATATGACTGAAGTGATACTCTCATCTTGACATCACATCCAATACACTACGATTCTCAGTAAACCCAATAGAGGCGTACACAAAACCTGTTAAAGCTCCAGACGACCAATATCAAAGTAAACTGATTGTCGCAAGTAATAGCGATGTAAGTCTCAGGTTAAAGATCACATACACCTACCCTGATTCGGATTCTCATAGACACATAGTCATGCTACCAATGAGATTCTGAGGGGGTCTATCCAGAGCGAAGCTGTTTCCGGTCCAACGGCTAACAGAACCTCTTATCACACTTCCATAAGTATCCAATACCTAAATATATGAGAACTATGCCGTTAAGCTTCCATAACGCGCACAAGTGTAATACTAGTCTATTCCACATTATCGATGTCCAGTCTCGATAATACTACGACTAGAGATATTTAATAATTAAACCGTTCGTGGATTAATACTGTCTCATATCTTATTAATATGATTTAACCATATGGACTTTTATCATTATATATATCCAAGTAATCCAATTACAATACTGATAAAATAGCAATTCATTTTGTCACATAGTTAATTTGTACAAAAACATAATTTTCTTTACAAATAGTGATGCTATGGGTCATAATTGTCCAACATATACTTTTTGCTTTTATATACATATTCGATCTAATTACGATTAGATTGAAACTAAATATGATTTAGTGATATGTATATATTAGACAAAGACCCGATAATATATAATGTAGTGCGCAGTTACAAAGTAATATGTAATTGACATTGGGAAGTGTCACTACTAGAAGTATATTATTAAATAAATTTCCTGGTCAAGATTTACTAACACGGGTCGGTTAGTAAAATCCGTTGAGACCAGTACACGTCATATATCGAGACTTGGTCCGATGGTTTATCCCAATGAACCATGAGTTTGGGGAGACTCGTATAGACATGTAGGTGTTTATATTGGATAAACACTGAACGACTCACCGAAAATTTCCTAATAGATGGTACACCAACGTCAATAGGAATCTTCTCGGGTCAAATGAGCATAGTGGTCTTTCGACTTGAGATACCACTGTGGATGTATGAGTTATCCTCCACACTTTGATGGCAGTCACGTCACCGATCTATTTAGATCAGACCTCCGCCTGTTCATTGGGTGTGGACTGATCCTCATGATATCTTGTGCATATCAAGATAGGATCCTTCAGTTCTATGTACAAAGCATATGTATTCAATATGCAATTAGCAATCTGTTAAATCCATGGGCCTGTGGTACACTGTAGAAGTATTTTCTGAGTGTTAGTAAGAGATTGCTAATAGAATCGTTGACGGGATTATACCTAAAGCGATTTGACGTTTATATCTATATCTCTGGGATAATCTGAATATTTGTGACGAAGGGATTATACGTATGCAGTGACCTCGACCTGTATGGTTCAGAGAGTTTATCCATGTTCGTCACAATTTACGGGTGGGTAGATTATGGACACGAAATTGGATTTCGTGACGGATATGCATGAACCTAGAGAGTCTCACTAATGAAATATACTCGTAGAGCACTAGGACAACTTTTATAAATAATACTGATTATTTATAAGTCGTTTAACGGTTAAACGAAGATACATGCGTTTGAGATCTTTCAGCCATTTATTAAATGTCGAATTGTGATATATGACATTTATTAATAATATATGTATTTTGATTATTTAATGTAAATATAATACATATATTGAGATATTTGTATTTAATTATTTGATTATTCAAATGTTGAATAATTAAATTAATTAAATAATAAATATCTTGTTTACTTTAATAAAGTAAGCTAAATGGCTTATTTTGATTGGATATAATGGCCAATTTTGATTGGTTTTAAATGGATTGATTTAATAGGTTAATTTGTGATAAACATTAAATTGTTTAATTATTTTACACTACAAATTTTTATTAAATCATTTTCTTTTTAATTGAAACAAAATTAAAAATACTTGGCTTGTATTTTTTTTCCAATTTTCGGCAATTGTGAAAAATATATAAAGCCGTATTTTCTTTTTGTTTCATAATCTAATAACCCCAAAAATCAAATACAAAGAGAGAAAGAGAGGAAAAAAAGAAGAAAGAAAAAAAAAGCTTGAAATCTAAAGGATTTGAAAGTTTTTCTTACTTTCTTCTTTTTGAAAATTGTTTCTAAGATCCTAGGCTTCAATATGTGTAGCTTAGTTTTTCTCTACTTTCTTGTGTATGTATTTTGATGGTTGAGAACTTGGAAGAAAGATGGAAGCATGTATATGTGTAAAGAATGCATGAAATTGGTTTATTTGTATTCTTTTTTCCATTTGATGGTGAGTTGCCATTCTAGAGTTACTTAGCCACTCATAAATAACATAGAATTGTTCTTGAGTTGTTTCATGATGGTGAGACTTGTTTGGTGTGGTAAGAATTGAATTAAAATGTTGAATTTAATTAATTTGGTGTTAATTTGTTAATTTATGTAAATTATAAAATTAGGGTTGATAACCCACTCCAAATTTGGGGCTTTTCATATATGTGTTAATTAATGATGTATATACGATGCATATTAATTTTGGTGTTGATTGGACTTGATCTTGAATGGTTTTGAACCGATTTGGACTAAAGTATAATTTTTGGAAAGTTGAGGGACCTATTCGACAATTTGGGAAAAATTGGTTTCTTGAATTGTAAATTGTATTTTCATGTATAAGACATGTATATATCATTTTGGTAGTGATTTGGAACTACATAATTATGTATTTGACAAATTAGAACTAAAATGATCAAAATACAAAGTTTAGTGGCATTTCTGTAATTACTGAAAAATTTGGAAATTCTTCAGATTTCTGTTTTTAATGTATATTTGATGTACAAATCATTTTGGTTGTGATTGGAAATCACCTAAGCTTGTTTTGAACAACGTATGACTAAAATGATTAAAATTGAAAGTTTTGAGATTGTATGGTAATTTACTGAAATTATGATTTCTGGGTTAAAAATTTTAGTTTTTGAGTATTGAGTGATTACCCAAGAAAAATTAAAGAAATGGGAAAATTTGATTTTCCCGCATTCTGCTGCGTAACCCTGATATTTTGCCCAAAATCCTAACACTTCCTAGTGACTGTATCAGTATCTATACTCCCGAACTCGTCCTCCGGGTAAACCTACAAACAAGGAAACTGAGAGTGGGGGGATGGGGGTAGATCGTTTGAACGATCTAAGTGAATGAACAGTTTAAATAAAATAAGAACTCAAATGCTTATTGAAAGATCCATGGTTATAAAACCAAATTTATCTCAAGTCATTTTTTTTTTAAATCTTTTTCTTATTTGAAACAACTTTCTTTCTGGAAATCTTTTCCAAAAACTACTATTGTCTGAAATAAGGGTGGAAAAAAAACTCGGGCCCGGCCGAGGTGAAAAAAGGCCGGGCCAGGTGTAGGACACTGAAATCAGCAACGCTGTTTGACCGGCGTAAACACACACGTCTAACGCAAGCGCACGTATCGTTCAAGTAGTATAAAAATATCGATCCTACAAGGACTTAATTCCTACTGTTGTTAAATTATTGATACTATTTATTTACAGGTATCTAATTATAGGGAGAAAGGAATTGATTGATTTTGGTTGGTTGAATGTGGATTTTCTAATTAAAATAAAAACAGACTCAAAAGAAAATACTAAGGAAAATAAAAGAAAAGACTCAAAGATCTAGGGTCGTGACTCCACACAATATTATTATAAATATGAATTGAATCTCTTATCTATGTGTAATAAATCAGTTTGCTAACCTGGAACACGAAAATATGCAAAAGCCTCTGTCGATGGTCAGACGCAAATACCCAGTATAACCCAATTGAACCATATGTCTATGTCAACCAAATTACCTGGATTCATTAAGATTAAGTTCCAATTACGACTACCCCCGCCCGACAAGTATATGTCTATCCTGTAAGGAAATCTATTAAAGGGTTATATATCCTCAAGGAAGATCGGGGCTATTGAATCTAAGGCTGAAACTTAAAATCCCTATGTCTAGTTCATTTTAAGTTTACCATATCAATCTTATTGGTGATGAGACAACAAGAAGCATTAAGCTTAAGACTCAATAAACAAACTAAAGAATTACCCATAAAAAGAAAATCAATTATTAAGTGTGTGAATATTGTGTTTCATCACTTTCCTAGAATAAAATAAAATGATGGGGTTAGAGGATCTACATTTAATATTTCTTAACTAGGAATATCACTTATTATAAAATATAAATTATTTTATGTTCTGCTTTCTCAGGAATTAATAATGTTAAACATTTAAAACCAGCCATATAGGCGGTAATCCATTTAGTCCAATTACACCAGCCATATAGGCGGTAATTATCTGTCACATAAAGACCAGCCATATAGGCGGTAAAATAATTTATATTTAGACCGACCATATAGGCGGTAATAAAGTCTGCCATAAATTAATCCGGTTAAATTATAATTAAATGAGATTTACCTAGATAATTATATTAAATGTTTCACCTTTTACCCCAGCGGTAAATTAACTACAAAACATAAAGTAAAAAGTAAATAAAATTTTATTACAAAAAGTAAAAGTGCATAAATAAAAATACTAAAAGTAAAAATGCTAAATTAAAATTATAAAAACTAAAACACACAAGATGCAATCCTTGGAGTCCTTACAAAACTCAAGGAAGACATGATTTGAATTCTGAAATCGAACTGAATTTATAGGCGCGGATGGGCTTCCAGCGTCGTGACGCCAAGGGCTTTGGCGTCACGACGCCAGTGCTTTTTGGTCGTGGCAGGCTGAGGTGATGACACGTGGTAATTCTGGATAAGGTGATAAGGTGACACGTGGCAAGGTGGTTGGAGCTCAATTATTGTGACACGTGGCGGCTTCTGATTGGTCAGCTCAGATTCTTATCCGCCACGTGTCGATTTCGGATTAGTTTGTGAATAATTGATGCTGACGTGGCGACACGTGACTGTCGGCACCATAGAATTGGGACACGTGGCACTTCGTGATTGGCTGATGATGACATGGCGGTGAGGTGGCACGTTGACTCGGTCAACCGGTGATGTGGATGATGACGTGGCAGACAGGTGGAGTGACACGTGGTGATGGCGACTGTCGGCACCGTATGATGATGACACGTGGCACGGCGCACATTAGCATATCAGTTGTGATGGTGACACGTGGCACGGCGCACGTTAGCAAAGTCAAACTTTCTCAGATTCTGACTTGTGGACCCGGCGCACGTTAGCACTGTTCGGCGCATGTTAGGCGTCGCGACGCGGCAAATTACCAAAATGCCATTTTTGTCCAATTTTCACTGTTTGGTCCAAATCACCTCCAGAATGTCCTGAAACTTTTTATTTATCTACAAAATAACACAAAACACATCAAAATATTCACAAAACTCAAGAAACTATACAAAATATTAGGTTAAATGAGTGGGAAATAGTGATATAATTATCACTCATCACACCCCAAACCTAACATTTTGCTAGTCCTCGAGCAAAACATAAAATAACATAAACATCTTTAAAATAAAATTTAACTAAGCCACTTTCGTAGGGATCACGGTTGCATTTAGCGTATGCAACAAGCCTTTAAACCCTTAGGTGTCCCTAGTGAACGAGTTGTAGTCTCGTGAGGGTTTACAGCAATGATACCCACAAACATTTTACAAAAGTAAAAAGGTAGTAAAATTAATGCACACAAAAGCAAAAAGACAAGCGAAAAGAGAATAAAGAAGTTAGTGACTAATCAGGTGAAACTTCTACTCCAAGTTACTAGTTGTTTTGTTTCTTTCTAAATTACTGAATAAGTAAATTCTCTGATTATATTTACCATTCTCCATATACACAGTCAACAAAATATTAAACAACACATTTTTGCCCACAACAGTCATAAGTGCAGTTGATAAGAGAGTAATATTTTCTCCTAAAGTTTTATCGGAATTCACACCTTTTTGTAGCAATGGAATAATTTTTCTCATTTTTCTGATTTTTTTCTTTGATATTTGATTTTTTTATATATATAATACCTTCCATCTATGTAGCGAGTGTTGGGTCGGTGGCTCCCAAACCAGTTGGCTTAGGGCACCAGGTGTTAAGACACCCCTACGGACTTAATTACTCAGACTTCAGATAATATATATATATATATATATATATATATATTTGCAGCATCTTTGATCCATGTAGCGAGCTTTGGGCCAGTGACTCCCAAACCAGTGGCTTTAGGGCACCCTTACAGACTTAATAACTCGGATCTCAGATTTTTTTTTTTACTCCATCACTTTTTGAGATGTTTCCTCCAATTAAACTAGAGCACTGAATATTACAAACTTTTCAATTTTAGCTCATGTCTGTATGTTACAATGCATGTTGATAATATCCGCTAACTGAGCATATGAAGATCTATTCTAGTCAGTTTTATGGAGAATTTACAAATTAAATAATTCAAAAGGAAATAAACAAAAATTAACTTGTTCCGAAATAGGTTTGAGATAAGTCTCAGGAGTGAAACTTCTTACTCAGTTATCTCTTACCAATTTCACATTTTTAGTTAAAATAAAAACACAAAAACACAAAATAATTTTGTAATTTTTGAAAATTTTTCAATTTTTTTGTATTTTTCAAAAAATTTTAGACTAAAAATAAAAATAACATACAAACTAAAAACAAGGTACTGATCAACTAATTCCCTCCCCCAAACCTAAATGAGACATTGTCCCCAATGTCTTAAACAGTAAAAGGAGAGTTAAGAAGGTCGTACCTGGTTAGCTGAAAATCTACGAAAAAATTACCGATTGAGATCTATGTCCAATTTACGCTTCTTACCACGATCGCTATCTGACCAGCTCAACTTGGAAATAATGGGGTCGATTTTTGGTTCAAAGGCTAGGATTGGTCAATTAATTCTTCGACCTTTGTTGCAGTCAGGGAAATATCATGTACTGATTTTGTGACGAACTCATGTCTTTTGGCTTCCGCAAGAAATACAAATAGGATATCGAAAAAATGTTCAATGTTGAGTAATCCAATGGGCTTCCGATGAATGTTCAAGTGCCCATGATGCCACTGTGAATATTTCTTCGAATGTTCCGAGCCCACCTGGTAAAGCAATAAACACATCAGCAGTATTGACCATTTCAAGGAGTTGTTCAGACATCCCCGAGACAATACGTTCATCTCCATTTGTTTTTCCGATTATGTGTTCGTCCTCCAAAGTTTTTGGAATGATTCCCAAAACATGACCGCCACCATCCTGAACGGCTTTTGAAATGCTTCCCATCAATCCAAGATTGCCACCGCCATATACTAGGTGCATATTTCGTTCAGCTATGACTTTCCCCAATTCTTTTGCAGCCTCAATGAATTCTGGTTTATTACCAGAATTGGATCCACAGAAAACAAAAATTCTTTTGACTCGCTGCTGTGAAGTTGCTTCCATTTTCTTTCTCTTATTTGAATGTATATCTGGATGTGTCGAAGAAAGAAATGTATAGCTGAATTTATAGAACCTGAAAATGGGTGAGTAATAGTAGCACTAGTACCTGCCAAATGACAATTATTAGATGAACGTTAAAATAAATCGTGAAAAGTGTAAAAAGTTTAGATCTTTTCGGCGAAAATAAAAGAAAATAACAAAAGAAAAGCAAATCAAAGAAATTATTAAGGCAACGGAATTGTGTACGCAATACGCCACTCGTTGGTATATAATCCATTAGGATGCGTCTCAAGAAATCATTCTTTACTCAGCCATCACAAATGAATTAGCTCTCTTCTCTTTGCCAAACACCATTCCTTCTGTCATATGCTTGGTTGAGCTTTTCCCTACAAAAATATTACACAAAATTAAAACTCTACAACATGTATACACAAAATATAAAAACAGAAATTACAACAAATGCATGGGTTGCCTCCCTGCTAGCTCTAAATTTTTCATCTTCAGCCAAACGTGACTGAAATCTATCTGTTAAGGAGGTTTCAGCGTCGTTTTGGATGTCTGATTAAAGACAATCCCGTGAGCGTTGCTTTTGAAGGGTCTCTTCCAACGGTAAAGTGGCAAAAAATATTTTGTCTCATTCAGTGCTTGTGCCACCTTTTTAACCTTTATTGCTCCAGTGGTTCCTGAAAAGAAAGAAATAAAATCAGGAGGCCTCGTATGGTGCTTGACTTTGAATGGAAGTTCCATTCTGTCAAGCTTCTGGGTGATATCTTTGATTTGTACTCCCCAAAACAGTGATGTTTCGCCTGAATGTTCTGGATCTTTAATAAGTTCAGACATTTGATCCTTCATTTGGTCTGCTTCTTGCTCCACCTTTTCTTCACAGATGAATTTTAAAATTTCCGTATTCAACTCTTCATCCGTCATCTGTGAAATGCATGCTCCATAAGTATCTGCCTGAGGATGTAAAGATGTTTCTGACATTAGGTCTTTATCCTCTGATACGACTGGAATGGATGGTTTAGGTAGATCTTCATCAAACATCATGGTAAAGCATGCTCCAAGATCTTCATTTTGAGGATTGAAAGTTTGATCCTCCGTTGTTGGTGCAATTGATACAAATAGATCAGCTTCATCCTCGTCAGAACTGAATAATAAAAGTCAAATAGAGACTTTGCTGGTTTGGGCTCCTGAACTGATTCCTCTGGTTGTTGATACTGCTTAGCCTTCTCTTCTGTTGAAGTGTCATTGTGAACTGATAGGTACTCGAAGGCTTCATCAGTGTCATCTGAAACTGGTTCTTGAGGTATGTAGTTCTGGTTTTCTGTGAATTGTCTCATTTGATCTCTCATCCTCTGAATAGATGTTGATTGTCTCTGAATACTTTCGAGTTGATTCTGATATGTTTCAAGCATTGTATCCAACTTTTCATCTTGTTTCTTGAATAAATCTTTGAGCATGTCAACCAATTGTTCTTCCTTTGATGGTTCTGGTTTTTGATGAAGATCATTGTAGGTGGGTGGTGGATAAGATGGAAAATGTGATTCTGTGAAATGTGATGGCTTTTCATACCATGAAGGATCTTGATAGCTCTGCCACCCTTGATGGTAGTTGTACTCGAAATAATCTCTAGGGTGGTTACCATTACATATGTCACATCTCCTCATTGCGTTCTGTTGAGCAAATGTAGTGTCGCTTGGTTCTGGAATCCAGTGATAATCGTTGGGCTGGACAATAGGCCTCAGAAAACCGGATTGTTACTCCCAGATTTGGGGTGTATCTTCTAGTAAAGCTCGTGATCTCTCAATCTCCAATAATGTTCCATTTTTCAATCACCTGAAAACAAAAGAAAGAAATAAAATTATAGATAAAACTAAAGAAAATTATATACAAGTAAATTAGATAGCTTCAAAATTAATAACTCAAGAAAAATAAGTCCCCGGCAACGGTGCCAAAAACTTGACCGGCGTAAACACACACGTATAACGCAAGCTCACGTATCGTTCAAGTAGTATAAAAATATCGATCCCACGAGGACTTAATTCCTACTGTTGTTATTAATTATTGATACTATTTACAAATCCACATTACAGGTATCTAATTATAGGGAGAAAGGAATTAATTGATTTTGGTTGGTTGAATGTGGATTTGTTAATTAAAATAAAAACGACTCAAAGAAAATACTAAGGAAAATAAAAGAAAATACTCAAAGATCTAGGGTCGTGACTCCACACAATATTATTATAAAGATGAATTGAATCTCTTATCTATGTGTAATAATCAGTTTGCTAACTTGGAACACGAAAATATGCAAAAGCCTCTGTCGATGGTCAGAAGCAAGTACCCAGTATAACCCAATTGAACCATATGTCTATGTCAACCAAATTACCTGGATTCATTAAGATTAAGTTCCAATTATGGCTACCCCTGCCCGACAGGTACATGTCTATCCTGTAAGGAAATCTATTAAAGGGTTATCTATCATCAAGGAAGATCGTGGGCTATTGAATCTAATGCTGAAACTTAAAATCCCTATGTCTAGTTCATTTTAAGTTTACCATATCAATCTTATTGGTAAAGTAATTTATATTTAGACCGACCATATAGGCGGTAATAAAGTCTGCCATAAATTAATCCAGTTAAATTATAATTTATAAATTATAATTAAATGAGATTTACCTAGATAATTATATTAAATGTTTCACCTTTTACCACAGCGGTAAATTAACTACAAAACATAAAGTAAAAAGTAAATAAAATTTTATTACAAAAAGTAAAAGTGCATAATTAAAAATACTAAAAGTAAAAATGCTAAATTAAAATTACAAAAACTAAAACACACAAGATGCAATCCTTAGAGTCCTTACAAAACTCAAGGAAGGCATGATTTGAATTATGAAATCGAGCTGAATTTATAGGCGCGAATGGGCTTCCAGCGTCGCGACGCCAGTGCTTTTTGGTCGTGGCAGGCTGAGGTGATGACACATGGCGATTCTGGATAAGGTGATAAGGTGACACGTGGCAAGGTGGTTGGAGCTCAATTATTATGACATGTGGCGGCTTCTGATTGGTCAGCTCAGATTCTTATCCGCCACGTGTCGATTTCGGATTAGTTTGTCAATAATTGATGCTGACGTGGCGACACATGGCAAAGTGACTGTCGGCACCACAGAATTGCGACACATGGCACTTCGTGATTGGCTGATGATGACGTGGTGGTGAGGTGGCACATTGACTCGGTCAATCGGTGATGTGGATGATGACGTGGCAGACAGGTGGAGTGATATGTGGCGACACGTGGCGATGGTGACTGTCGGCACCGTAGGATGATGACACGTGGCACGGCGCACATTAGTAGATCGGCTGTGATGGTGACACGTGGCACGTCGTACGTTAGCAAAGTCAAACTTTCTCAGATTC
>SKCR01012735.1:0-11995 GCA_019454045.1 Zanthoxylum bungeanum
GGTTTTGAACCCATTTGACAACATTTCTTTGTCAAATTTCTCATGCCATTGTTTCAGTGCTTGTTTTAATCCATACAAGGATTTTACAAGTTTGCACACCTTCTGTTCTTGTCCAGGAACACAAAACCCTTCTGGTTGTTCCATGTAAATTTCTTCATCCAATTCACCATTCAAGAATGCCGTCTTTACATCCAATTGATGTATTTTAAGACCAAATATAGCTGCTATGGCTATGAGCATTCTTATCGATGTGATACGAGTCACTGGTGAATAAGTGTCAAAGTAATCAAGACCTTCCTTTTGTCTATAACCTTTTATGACAAGTCTTGCCTTGTACTTATCTATTGATCCATCCATTTTCATCTTCCTTTTGAATATCCATTTGTAGCCCAATGGCTTACAACCTGGTGGAAGATCAACCAACTCCCAAGTATGGTTCTGTAGAATTGAATCAATCTCACTATTTATCGCCTCTTTCCAAGAGGTGCCTCAGGAGAAGACATAGCTTCTTTATAGCTTTGAGGCTCATTTTCTAACAGGTATGTCAGAAAATCGGGACCAAACGACTTAGACGTTCTAGCTCTTTTGCTACGTCTAGGCTCGATTGTCTCAGTATTAACACGTTTATCTCATTCTAGGTTAACCTGATCACTGTCCTTGACAGCGTCAATCGTTCTTTTGAGAGACACTGTGCGCTGTCTTTCCTTACAATGAAACGTCTCTTCAAAAAATGTCGCATTCCTTGACTCAATTATCATTTCCGGATTGATGTCAGGAATCTCCGACTTGTGTACCAAGAATCGATATGCACTACTGTTGCGAGCATATCCAATGAATATACAGTCAACAGTTTTTGGTCCTATTTTAACCTTCTTAGGTTTAGGAACCATTACTTTGGCAAGACACCCCCACACTTTGAGGTATTTGTAGGAAGGTACGAAACCTTTCCACAACTCATATGGTGTCTTGTCCAACCTTCTGTGAGGAAGTTTGTTAAGAACATAGTTCGCGGAAAGCAAAGCTTCCCCCCACAAGTTCTGGGGTAGTCTCGAACTTGTCAACATGGCGTTCATCATTTCCTTCAACGTTCGGTTTTTGCGTTCTGCAATTCCGTTCTGTTGATGAGAATAAGGAGCAGTGGTTTCGTGAATAATTCCGTGCACAGAACAATATTCACCGAATGGTGAAACGTATTCACCGCCTCTATCACTCATAATTCTTTTGATTTTCTTGCCAAGTTGGTTTTCAACTTCGTTCTTATAGTGTACGAAGCTCTCAATTGCTTCAGCTTTGCTTCTCAGCAAGTACACATAACAGAATCTTGTGATGTCATCGATAAAAGTGACAAAGTACTTTTACCGCCTCTTGTTTGCACAATATTCATGTCACATACATCGGTATGTACAAGTTCCAGCGGTTCAGAACTACGTTCTATAGAATGAAATGATGTTCGATGCATTTTTGCTTCAACACATGCTTCACACTTATGTTGGCCATCAATTGCAAATTTAGGTATAAGGTCCATGTTAATTAATTTACGCATAGTATCATAATTAACATGTCCTAACCTCCCATGCCATACATTTTGTGACACAATAATATAAGCAGACGAACTAGCTTTATTAATAGCATGGTTAACAGTCATTACATTTAGCTTAAAAAGGCCATCAGTCTGGTAACCTTTTCCTATATACATATCATTCTTTGTCATTACAAACTTATCAGAAACAAATACAAGCTTAAAACCAGCCTTACTAAGAAGAGAGCCCGAGACCAAGTTCTTCCGAATATCTGGAACGTGCAGTACATTTTTCAATGTTAGCTCCTTTCCGGATGTCATCTTCAGAACCACTGTGCCTTGTCCAACCACCTGAGAGGTAGACGAGTTTCCCATTGTCAGATGATCGCCGCCATCGACCTTCTGGTACATGGAAAACATCTTACTGTCTGCACAGATATGACGAGTAGCCCCAGTGTCTACCCCACATTCTCTCGGATTCCCAACTATATTGGATTCAGTTACCACTGCTGATAGTTCCATCTCTGAGATATCATCAGTCAGCTGCTCGCCTTCAGTGACATGGGCCTCATTTTTCTTTTTCTTGCCCTTGTCTTGAGACTTCTTGTTCTGCAGTCCTTTGACATATGACCGCTCTTTCCACAGTTGTAGCATTTTCCTTGAACTTCTTGTTCCCAGAGTCAGCTCCACTGTTCTTTCTCTTTTTGCTACCCTTTACACCTTCAATGATGTTGGCCTTAGACTCCAGAGTCTTGTAGCTGGCCTTCTCGGACATCCTGTTGTCCTCCTCGATTCTTAATCGAACACTGAGGTCTTCAAGGCTCATCTGCTTCTTTTTGTGTTTCAGATAGCTCCTGAAGTCCTTCCATGATGGAGGCAACTTTTCAATTATGGCGGCAACTTGAAACGTCTCACAAAGTTTCATTCTCTCATCCAGTATTTCATGAATGATTAATTACAGTTCACCCAACTGAGACATCACCGTCCTTGAATCTACCATTTTGTAGTCCAGGAACCTACCCACAACAAATTTCTTTTGTCCGGCATCTTCAGTTTTATACTTCTTCTCGAGAGATTCCCAGAGAATCTTCGCAGAAGTCATGCCTTGGTACACATTGTACATGGTATTGTCAAGACCACCCAACAGATAGTTCTTGCATAAGAATTCTCCAGACATCCAAGTCTGTTCTCGCTCTTCCTTGGCCAATTCGGATTCACCCTCCACAGGACCCGGAGGATCTTTGAGGAATTTTGCCAACTGAAGAGTTGTCAGGTAGAACAGCATCTTGCTCTGCCATTGTTTGAAATTTGCCCAACCAAATTTCTCCGGTTTTTCTCCATGAGAGACCGGTACCGTGATATTTCCGCTAGCCATATGTAACTGGAAAATCAACAGGGTCAATTAGTCTACGAAAGACAAATTGCACAACGATCAACGAATGATCTGGTACAAAGTGATATACGATAGATGTAGATATATTTGTCAATCAAGATTGGATGGAATTACTTGTGTATTATTACACTTTAAATTCTCAACCAATTATGCAACAACCAAACAATTTCAACTTTATCACTATGTGTATGCTTGTGATAATTGAACAACCTAATAATAACTTAAATCTATACTACAAAGATTAATGTGTTAACAGTATATGACTAACCAAGTTAATATTATTTAAGTTTGCAGTTTCTAAGAGTTACAAGACTATTTCGTTAGTGTCGCGTTCGTATCTACGTTCGAACGAGACTGTCCAGTGTGTGTGCGTTCGTGTTGCGTTTGATAACGCGTTCGAACGATGTGTTTCCAGAGAGTTCACGTTCGAGTAGCGTTTGATAACGCGTTCGAACGGAATGATTCCAGAGAGTTCACGTTCGTATAGCGTTCATGAACGCGTTCGAACAGAATGATTCCAGAGAGTTTGCGTTCGAGTTGCGTTTAGTACGCGTTCGAACGTTCTAAGGCAGAAGGCTTGCGTTCGAGGTGCGTTTGAAGACGCGTTCGAACATTCTTACGAGAATTCAAATTTTTAGCCTTCGCGTGCGTTGGGCGTTCGAACGCCCTACGGGTTTTTCATGCACAGTTCGTATTTTCCAGAAAAAATTCAAACCCTAACATGCAAATTACTATTTAATAACACGATATCAATAAGTTCATAAGATTGTTGTTAAATTAATGTCATCAAACAGTAATATAACTTGCAATCAAATAGATCAAAAAACAAAAGTAGATCTAGATGCATGAAACCCTAAAACCAGAAAACCATTAAAACAAACCAGAAAATGGAGATCACAGAATTGTCCAAGTCGAGATGACCTATGTCCTTAAGAACTTATTGGCTCCGTCACAGGTGCTTTACGGATTCGTTTTGCCAACGTTCTCCCAGGATTACTTGGAATCTTCTTGTTCAAGGAGCACTCCTTAACAAGTGTATGAACTAGGAATATGGTGAAACTCTCTCAAAACAAAGAAAACATGTCTCTTGTTTATCAAAAATCGGATATCTTTCTATATCTTTCTTTTGGACATCAAGCCTTCTTATATAAGGCATGGAAGGGTGCCAATAGGGCACCCTTTGGGATGAGGTGCAACCCCCCAAAGGGTTGTACCCCTCACAAGCACCCAATACAATCCAAAAGACAGAATTACCCTTATTGAAGAATTTCCTACATTGTTTGGAATCTATTTTAAGTAATCTTAATCTAGTAAATATATTTGAGTCAATAGATATAAGATTGTTGAGTTGTCCCAAATTAGTTAATTGAGATTGAGGTCGGAGGGTAGATAATTTGGTTAATTATGGTAGAGAATATTGTCAGTCTCAAAGAGTATAAATTGATTGATAATCTATAGAATAAATGTTAGAGTATAAGCTAGCGTCAAAAAATAAGCTCATATTGTGATATTACGATTTTGTGAGCATTAAAGTAAGTGTTTACCAGAGCGTCGAAATGATGTTAACAAAGAATCGAAATGATAATGTTAACGCTCTACCAAACACATTCATGACTTTTTTAAATAAAGTTTTTTGAGTAGAGTTTCTATTAGTAAATCTGTTAACAAAAATTTTAATTGTTTGATTGTTTTGATAATTTTTACTAAAAATTATAAACTCATTTTATTAGTTTTTTTTTTAGAGGAAGTCTTAAAGTATTTTCCTTATATATTGCAACTAGGGGTGTTCATAGGGTCGGGTCAACCCATGACCCGACCCCGATTTGACCCGCGCGGGTTTAAAAAAAATTAAGGGCAACGGGTTTGATACTAAAATCCAACCCGACCCGATCCTATAATATTTTTGATATTTTTCTTAAAAAATTATTAGTTTTCTAAAAATTTTATCATTTTTTCAAAGTTTTTACTATTATTCAATTTGTTTATTACTTTTGTTGTATTAAACTTTATATATATGATAATTTTCGAGACATAAAATAACTAATATTTATATTTCAAAATAATTATTCATTTTTTAAAAAATTGGCCGACCCGACCCGACCCGCACCCGATCAGGTTTCATCCGCGTGACCCGACCTCATCGAGTCTCACAAAATTTGAAAAAACCCGACCCGACCTGTGAACACCACTAATTGCACCCCACCCCATCCTAAGGGTAGACCACAAAATAACAGAAACTGAAAAACCGAACTGTAGTGATATTTTTTTTTATTTTCAAAATAATTTTTCGATATTTTAATTAAAGCGAACTCTGAACTAAATTATAAATTTTTTTAACTAAAAATACAAAACTGAATTAATTTAATAATTTAATTTATTGATTTTTTTTAAAAAATCTAATCATATTATGTTGTTATTTTATAATTATATTTGTTACATTATTCAATTTATTTAGTGTTTAGTGTTTATTAATTTCATGAAATATTTATAAATTTTTCACTTTGGTTATTATTTTTTTCATATCCCTATATTTTAAATATTTTAAATGATGATTATATCTTATGAAAAAATTATTGTTGTAGTTGTGATGATTAGAAGAGTTACAATATAACAAATTTGAGTAAATGTTAGATTCAGTGAATATTTTTAATTTTTTATTGTTATTATTAAAAATTTGAAAAACCGAATTGTACAGAACTAAACCGATAATTAAAAATAATTATAACTTTTTTTTATATATAAAAAACTGCACCGTTATTATTATTTTTTTAAAAAATAATTATAATTACAAATTTTTTGTATAATCATATTGAATCGGGTCGAACCGTGCCCGCCCCTATCCCATCCAAACCTTAAATAATAAATTAAACGTATCTTTTTGATATGAACCGTGACCTCTTGCTTATGCTACAACAGTTAAGTAAACTATATTATTTTTTGGAATGACAATTGTTTAAAAATATGATATGAAATGAATGAAATAATCTTGTGAAATAAAATAAGCTATTCTAAATAATTTATTTTTAAAAAAAAAAAATTTCAACCCAAAACTCCTAAAATCTAAATTTTGAGCTTTTGTTAATGGAGACAAAATAAAGTTTTTAATCCCTAAAAAGTATACTTATAATACAACCGAAAGACATTGAAAATTTTAAAAGGAATTTTTTAGGTTAAAAAAATAATATTTTTGACCAATAAAAAAGTCATATCAAACTGATACTAAAACGGATTAATGCTACTCTAACTAATAGATTAATTTTTGAGTTAGACACCTAATCCCTATCAAACGTAATAGGTAATTCTCAAATTCATTGAACCTTCAATTTATTTCATCATCAAGCAAAACAAGAGCATCCATATGTTCATAAAAACAGAAATCGAACATTGATTTTTAATGCCTACTTAGTGCGAGATTTTGTCAGCTAGCAGAAGAAGTGGGGATGCAGAAAATCGTAGCCGAAGTTGTGGTTGTTTAAAAAAGTAATAAAGTGAATGATGAATATGGTGAAATTAAAGATTTGCATTAGCTCCATAATATTTAAAAATATTCAATTAACAATAAACACATTGGGTAATAATCTCTTGGTCACCAAAATAATTACCCACTAATCCATGTCTTTATAAGGGTATGTGTTCCAATCCAATGTCTAAAGATCATTTTTTTGTGCATATCTACATGTAAAATTTCTATCCATGTAAATTTTCTATACTTATTTTATTATAATGGCCCCATAACCACAAATAAATACTCAACAGATTTCTAAAATCTTGAAACTATATATACAAATGTTTTTTTTTTTTTTTTATACTATGCCATCGGTGTGGATTCCACTTAATTTGTTAGCCATTTTTCTTGCTTATTCCTTTAAAAGAATTGAAGTTATTGGTCTATGAAAGAAACAATCATCACGCTCTCTTATTATTGATGAATTTCTACCAGAAAATTTGACTGTTTAAAGTAACTTTTTTAATTCCCTCTATGATATAATAAAATAAAATAAAAAGAAAAAAGAAAAGAAAAAGAAAAACGTATACAACTCTTTTTCTTGTTACATACATCATAGGCTTTTCTTGCTTCCATGAGGAATGATTCTATAGTTCCTGCCAACGAGGGTAACTTGGGGAACTAAGGAAATTGAATATATAATTATGGGTAAAATTTTAATACAAATTTTATGTAACTATTATGTAATTGCATGAGACCAATAAGTTAAATTTTGTGTTAAAATTTAAGTTAAAATCGTTCTATTATATAACAAGACTAGTCACATATATAAACTATCTTAATATAATAACAATCAGGACATATCATAAAATATCCATATTTTATGATGTTTTTTTATTCTGATGTGAGAAAATTTGAATATTTTATGACACGTCCTGATGTGATCAACTCTACTATATATAATAATACTCTAAATTATCACCATTCAGTTACTTCTCCATTTAGACAATTAGAAAGTTAAAGTTAAAGTTCATCGATATTTTGTGAAAATGCTTAGAATTTGATTGTTACGTCTTGAGTTCGAGTTCATGAAATGCATTTCCTATTTATAAGAGCATGAGACAGTTGGAGATTTTATCTACTCTGTTTAAATTCGGATCGGATGATTTGATAGTAGAATTTTCAACGTTTCAAAAAAAAAAATCAACATTTTGTCAATGGGTGCGGATCATTTTAATTGCAGATAATTCATATATAATTGTACTTGTGATGCATTATTTATTTTTTGAGCGTGGCATGGATAGCCAATGATATTAATTGGTGAGTGAATCAAATGGTCATCTTGAGCAAATGAGAGCATATTTTTACATATAAATATGAAGATAATGTTCAAAAGAAAAATTTGAGCCAAGCAAGCACCATCTAATTAAATTGATAACTCAGGAGCAGCCAGGGGCCGTTTCTTGTCTGTGAATTGATTGACAAAAGAAAATGCAGCAAATCGAAAATCTTTTTCCTCTTTTAAGTCAGTCATTAGGCTGATCATGAAAAAAAAACAAAGCATGCATTAGCACTTGGACAAACAAGCCAAATAATACAACACTAAAAAAACTCTGAGAATGACATATAATTTTGGATTTTACTATTTTCCCTTACACAATTTTCATAATATTCTATTAAATTAATTCCAATCACAAATACATATTATTATAAGAACCAAACCAGAACCGGTAATTTAAAAAAGTTATTGATTCGATTGGTTAAACAATTCTAATTGATCCGACAAAACCAGTTGACATCATAAATAATTTTATTTAATTAAAAATTTAAAAAATATATAAAAATATAAAAATACACAGTACATATAAAAATACAATCATTAATTCTAATAATTTTCAACATCAAAATAAAATGATTTGAACTAAAAAACAATTTGGAACCCTACTAATTAAAAATATTCCAAAATTGGACCTGTTCACTGGTTCATCGATTTTGATCGATTTTAAACATGGTTGATTTTTAGTGATTTTCCGGACTGAATCATGACCGGTTCCCGTAACAATACCAAAGAATTATCCGGGAAAATGTTGTAACATCTAAAAAATATAGGAGAAAATAGTCTTAGACTTGAGCCAAATTCTCGACTTTATTCTTGCTCCACAAACAAGTAATTTTTTGATATCACCAACTAATCATGTAAAATTACATTAAATAAAATTATTATTTATTATTATTATTTTTAAAATATATATAATAATATATTATCAAGTGATTGCATGAGATAATACCGTTTTTCATGCCAAGTCCTATAATTACTGCATATTGCCCCTACTTTGCTTCCCAATAACACCCTTGACCGCCACTCGTAATCTTGACTGAGGATTACAATTACAATTTAGTAAAGACTACGAACCCACATGAGATTTCGAAGAATTTGTCATTTTTTCCTATAAAAAAAAAAAATTTAAAATATTAAAAATACCATATTTTCTAACACAATTTTACAAAACGTTATACTTTACTTATATTTATTTCTTCATTTCATTCAAATTAATATTTGATTGAATGAACCCATTGATAACTTTTCAGAATTATTAGTTTAATAATTAGCCCAATCTGCAAATTGATATTATTGATACATGTTCAACAACGCATTCCCCAATATTTTGTCTTATAATATTTGAATCCATGACCAAAATGATACATAAGACATGCTAATCATCATTTGAAGACTAATGAAGAAGCCTCCAAGCCAACTTTAGGTGATTTTGAAAATAAAGCTAACAAACAAACAACTTTTGATAATGCCATGAATCAAGGAGTGAATTGTGGCATAAAATCAGGAATGAACAATGTGCAACATTGGCTATATATACAGTCATTTCCAGTGAATGTAAATCATCCAAAGAATAAGGGTGTGCATTAATCGGTTTTAACCGATTAACTGAACCATTCCGACCCATTTTTTACTACGGTTCGGTTAAATCGGTTATTGCGGTTAAATTTTTTAACTTTTTCGGTTATTCGGTTCGGTTACGGTTATGAGATTCGTATAACCGAACCGACCGATTAACCGAAATTAAACCATATATATATATATTAGCGCGTGCGAATCCTTTAATTTTTTAGAGTTAAGATAGTTTGCATTTAAACTCTCAATTGGTTGTAGTTATATTGATTTGATAATACTACCCGAAAATAAAATTGATAAAATTCAAATGACAAGCTGTATTAACAGCTTGATTTTGACTCTTTTTAATTTCTCTCAAGAATTTAAAGGTAAAAATACATAAAATTTCAAATGTGTAGATTTTGCATCATGGTGGATTCGTGAGCCTTAAAATTTCTAACATGGCAGGTTTGGAAGGAAATCTGAGTCTGTGACAATCATCGAGGGTTTAAAAAATATTTCTCTCGCATGTAATTAAATATAGATATATTAATCAAATGTTAGTTAGAATCAGTATTTTTAGAATCAGATATGTGATCGAATTAGTGATCCAAAAAATTTAATGCGTCAGTGGTTCGACTGGTTGAAACATTCCGAAAAAATTGGTAGAACCGACCTACATCATATATAATTTTACTAATTAAAAATTATAAAAAATATTAATTTTAATTTATTGGATTGGTTAATAACCGAATTAACCATAACCGACCGAAATATAATGGTTAATTGGTTAATGGTTATGTGTCATAAATTGGTTAAATCAGTCACACTTTTATTTAATCGAAAATTTCGGTTACGGTTAAAAAATCAAGGATTAACCGACCGAACCGATCGATGCACACCCCTACCAAAGAGTGTAAATTACAGAGAGTTGTAGTGAGGTTTTCATTTGTTAAAGTTTTTGTAAACTTTGTTTCTATTATTGAAAGTAATAGAATTGAATTGGGTTTTTTTTTTCCTCAAATCCTCTCTAAAGTGATCAGTGAATCATAACAAGTGGTATCATGAGCTTAGGTTCTTCTTTGGGGTCGTAAAACCGAAAAACAGAGCTTCCGTTCGGAAAATCGGTTCCGACGAAAGTTGTCAAAAATCTAATTTGATGGTACCATCAGCTAGTTCACATCGAGACGAGTTCAGTGGTATTTTCCGGTGATCAAACGGAGGTCCGAGCAGTCTTCACTCGCCTACACGCGCCTGAGCGTGAACTCCACTCTCATGCACGCGCTGTTCCAAGCTTGAAGACGATTGCGTGGCGCCACATCAGCGACACGCAAGCTGACACGTCAACCGATCCTGCCACATCAACGTCCACGTAAGCAACGAGTCAGCAGACACGTCAGCGCCACGTCATCCGTAACGTCAGCCGCCACGTCAGCAAAAACGGTCCCACACTGCCACATCATCCGCCACGTCAGCACTGCTACGTCAGCAGTCACGTCAGCATTCTGATAAATTTCAATTAGCCCCCTGAACTTTTGAAATTTACAGTTTTGCCCCAGAACTTTTAAGAATTTACAAATCAGTCCATGTGTTGGATTTAGACCACGAAGTGTCTATTCCACCATTTTCGATCATTCCAGACGCAACGTTGACCTCCGATTTTTGAAATTCAGCCCCAATTTTATTATATTTTCATTTTAAACTTTAAAACTTAAAATGAAAATGGAAGATTCATTTTCTGGTGCAATGATTAAACTGGCTGCAACTAATTACTCATTCTGGAGACATCAGATGATAGATTTTTTACATTACAAAGATCTGTTTAATGTCATCAAGATGAAGGGAGTGAAACCAGAGTATCGTAAGGAGTATGACTGGAATAAACTCAACAACAGAACTTTTGGTCAGATTAGGCAGTGGATCGGTCGCAGTGTCTTCCACCATGTAGCACATGACACAGATGCTTATGAATATATGGAGGAAATTGGAAGACATGTTTCAGGCCAAAACAGCTCAGAATAAAGCCTTAATCATGAGGCGTTTGGTGAACCTGAAGCTACAGAGTGGAACTTACGTTGCATAACACACCAACGAGTTCCAAAGCCTGGTGAACCAGTTGTCTGCAGTAGACATGCAACTGGTAGACGAAGTTCAAGCCCTCTTGCTACTCAGTTCTCTTCCTGATAGCTGGGAGACTCTGGTGGTTACTCTCAGCAACTCAGCTCCATGAGACAAACTTACCATGCCTATGGTAAATGATGCCCTGTCAAATGAAGAAGCCAGAAGAAAAGACGTGGGCTCAGATAAAACAGAAGCCATTGTCTCAGAGCAACGAGGAAGACAACTTGAGAAACATCAAGGTAGGAGGAGAGGCAGAGGCAAATCCAAAGACGGGAAAAAGACATACAAGTGCTTCCACTGTGGCATAGAAGGCCACTTGAAGAAAAATTACCGGAAACTGCAACGAGAGCAGGGACAATGCAATAACCAGCCGAAGAAGAATGATGCGGAGACACTAGTATTTACCACGGTAGATGTAGCTATATGCTCCGGCCAAGAAAAATATGCCTTCACACCGCAACTCAAGATGTCAAATGGGTGGTAAATACTGCAGCATCCTACCATGTCACTCCTCACATGGATTTCTTCACAACATACAAAGCAGGAGACTTTGGAGCAGTGAAGATGGGGAATACCAGTTCTTCTCAGATTATGGGAATTGGCGAAATACAGTTGCGGACAAATACA
>SKCR01012736.1:0-12045 GCA_019454045.1 Zanthoxylum bungeanum
AGGAACATCAGGTCGCCCTTCTTGGGAAGCCCCAGAAGCCAGAACGACCGAAATCGGGTCAGGATCTATCACCTCCTCGGTAGGGGGAGGGAGCCATTTCCGGAACTCCTCCTCGGAAATATCCCCCTTACAAAAGCTGATGGCAAATAGGATCCATATTCAGACTTGGCAGCACCATCGGTATCAGTTCAGCACAGTCACCAACCCCCTCAAGGCGGATGGCCTCCTTCTCGGTCTCAAGATCGGCCTCTCTCTCCTCCAGCTCAGCCTCTTTCCTCTCAAGATCATCCCGAGCCCGTGCCATTTGCTCATCATTGGCCTTCAATTTGGTTTCAACATTTGACACCTTCGCTTTCAAAACACCGATCTCAGATTGGGCAGCCTTCAAATCCTCCCTAGCAGAGTCGGCAAGTTTTCGCTCCAACGCGGTAGCAGCCTTAAGAGCTTTGTTTGTTTTGAAATTCTCAATTGCGGTCGACTCAAGGTTCTTTATCACCTCCTCCCGATCAGCCAGTTTAGCCTCCACTTCTGTAAGGCGATTCTGAAGTCTCTGGGCCTGACCACCCTCGGACAATAGACTCAGAAGGAGGTCCTTATTCTTCGCCATGAGGTAAGTAGCCTGCACGAAAACAAAGAAAGTCAAGATATGAGATGAAGAAGACCGAAGACCGAAATCAGAAAAAAGAAGAATAAAACTACCTTTGACATTTGAGAGCTCATCTCGGTCACCACAGCTTCAGGAGAGATATCCTCATATATCGAAACCTCCCCCGGGGGAATCACCTCGGCCAATTCATTAAAAGCCGGCATTAAATGGGAAGTAGCCTCCCGGATGCCTTCTCCCAAGTCATGCACCCCGAGGATCACGGAACCTTTCCGCTTCTTAGTAGAACCCTCGGAAAATTTTTTCCCCCGACAGACATCTTTCTTCTTGCCCGGGACAGGCTCCTCCTCCTCCCCCCCAACTCAGCCTCCTCGGCCCCAAATTGACGCCTCCTTTTCCTAAAAGGCTTCGGCGGACTGATGAGACGAGCAGACCCCGATGACTGCACACCAGGAGAAGATAGACCCCGAGCAGCCGGCTGAACCTTCCCCTGAGATACCCTCCCAGCCTCGGCAGGTTCAGGCTATGCCCGGGAAGTTCCCGTTTCCACATGACCGGCATTCTTCATAGTACCAGCCAACTTCTCAAGAAACTTCGGCCTCTTTGACATGCCTACAAAAAAGAGGGGAGAAGGAAATCAGGACCCGAGCATATAACAAAGACATCAAACACTATAAAACAAACAGAGAAGTCAAACTAAAACAATCAGCAAACATCTACCTATCCGACCCGAGGCCTCCGAAGGGACAGTCCGAGTAAGGCCCGACTCAACAAAGGCCGCATCATTAACCAACTTCCTCCAGTGGGCAGCATACCCCCGAGCCCAATATACCCGCCTACGGACCTGACGAGAAACCTTGGGAGCATCCCGCCAACAAGCTGGGAGGAATCAGAGAAGTTAGAAACCTAAGAAATTAAGAATGAGAATAAGAAAAAAGAGGGGTATTAAACTCCTAACCTCCCGCCCTGAAGATTTCCGGAACCGAGACGTCCTCCTCAAACGATCTCAGGACCCGACCCCAATCCCCAGTAGCCCAGAACCAAAGATCCTTGAAATTCTTGTTATAGTCGTGGAGTTTCTGGACAACGTTGGACGAACTCTCATAAGCAGAGAGGTAATACCAACAGTAGTGGGTCTTTGGGTTAGACTTCAAACGATATAACCTCTTCACCTCTTCCAAAGAAGGTACACCTAAACCTGCCCGGTGCCAAACCACATATATGCCGGCCAGAATCCTCCAACTATTTAAACTCAATTGACATGGGGCAATCTCCATCTCGGCCAGCATCCAAGCAAAATAACGTTGCATCGGCAACCGTAGCCCACACTCGAAAAAGGCAGGAAGAAGTGCCACCGAACCCTCGTCAGGTTGACTAGCGCGATCCATCGGGCCGGGAACTTCAAGAGCGATATCTATCGGAATATCATATCGCTGTCGAAGTAGTGCAATGTCATTTTCAGTTATTTTGGAAGGACGGTTCATATCCAGAGCAGACGAGCCAAGATCACCGGGCTCTGGATCCTTCCGAGGACCCTTTGATGGTAGGAATCTTGTTCGATCTCAGAAGGAGTAGGGGTAGTATCAAGGTCTTCTACACTAGGTGCCCCCGAGCCCGAGGAGAGCTCCTCAGCAGGGGGAGTTGAGGTCTTAGCAGGCTTTTCAGGGGAGGAACTGCTGCCAGACATCCCTGACATCCGGAAAACAAAAAAAAAGGAAGGGGAAGTCAGTCTATAACTAAGAAACTACTCAGGTTTCTAAAAACAGGTGGGTTCTAAAGAGCGCCCTAAAGCAAAATCCAACAAAGCCTTAAGTCGTTCCCTAGCAACATTCAGCAAAGAGGGCATGATTCACAACACAAAAAGAGAAGAGATCGTTCAGAAGACTTACTTGTTTTTTCTCAAAAGCCGGAGATTTTGCAGTACAGTTTGCCCGTTCCTTATGTTCGCAGCGGAGAAAAGAGCCCACGGTTGAATTCCGAGAACACTAATTTGAGCGATTCACAGAGATACTTTCGGGAAAGAAGGAGAAATTGCGAAAAAAGATTGAACAGTGAAAGCCTCGTCTTCTTGTAGTCATGACCAGGGGGCTCGTGACCTTTGGATCAAAAGAAGGAACCCGGATGAACGCCAAGTGTCGACTGCAAAAGAGGTCTGCCAAATTTAAAACAGACGGTTGAGATCAGCGAACTGTAAAAACGCCTCGACACGGTCGATTCGTTTTCCTTTTTGGCGGGAACATGACGGATGTTTGACAAGTGTCGAACTTAGAAGAAACCCTAAAGATGATTTGATAAGCATTTAAACAGACGTGACTGTTGCGTGTCTCAAGACAAAAACGCTTGAAAAGGGGCGACAAAACATTTCTCAGCATCGGACCGACCTCCAACAGAGCAAATCAGCACGCCATCTTTATATAGTTCCCGGCACCAACTTGCACACTCGTTGGAACCGAGATCTAGGGGACAGATGTTGATGGTGTTTTCAGGCACTATGATATTTAAGGCAGCACGACAAGGACAGAAGGGTAATTCCCTGACTGGTTGAGATCATCAAAGCCGACCCGGCCACTATACAGTAAGAGACCGAACACTTGATGATAGATGACCGACCACTTTAGTTCGGATGACCGAGCACTATAAAGTCGGCAGAAACACTCTCAGCGTAAAAGACTATCATGACCGACCTCATAGAGACCGACCAGACGAGCGAGATATGCTCAAAGATAATGACACCCTATTCTTGCGGATAAGATAAGCAAATTATCCTACTCTCACAAGGAAATGAAGTCAGAATCCGAAAAGGAATAAGAAAAGAGAAGGCAATATTAGACTAGGAATCCTTGCAAGAAGAGAAGACTGAGTTTAACTAGGATTTCTTATGCAAATAGGAGTCTGATTTCTATACTATTATAAATAGGAGGGCAGAGTATGTGTAAAAAGCATCAAAAAATTAGGGATCTGAATCTTCAAGCTCTGACTTGTAGAAAACAAAAAGAGACTCGAAAAGAGTGTTTAAGTAATAAAAGTATCATCCTGTTTGTGTCCGTGGACGTAGGTCGGATCCAAATCCACCGAACCACGTTAAATCTCCTTGTTGATTGGTGCGTTTATCTGTTTTTTGCTAAGTTTGCCTTTGGTCCTCCATAACCAAACAAATTCACTATTGAAGGAGGATTTCCTCGGGAGTGATATTCCATATTACCCTGAGACCAAAATCAGCCGTCAACATCTTTAATTATGTATTTCAATATCAAACAGCACGCCATTGACTTTCATTAATATGAAAAATACTCTCTTCATTCTGCAGCAATAACATTATTAACAAATGAATATAGTGCCTTAAAAGATATTGCAACGCACGAGGGTTCTCACACTAAAGGCTCTGTTAAGGATTCAATATGTACGTTGAAATGATTTAATATATATGCAACCTTACCTTTGTTTTTTTATAAAGAGATCGTTTCCGTGACTGAAATTTGTAACTTTCAGATTACAATAGAGTAGTCTTACCATTACATGAAGGATTATCCTCAAATAAATATGGTGCCTTGTATTATAAAAATTACAATTTTCTTATAAAAATGCTAATGTTATGTATCTGAAGTTCAGTAGGTTATGAAATCCTGTAATATCTCTCAATGTGATCACCACAATTCTGAATTTGGTAACCTGGAAATTAAAAAAGAAAACAATCTTGTGTTTCATTCCAAGAAACAGCTGCCCAATAACGTGGCTCCAACAACCAAAATCACAAAGCATTCTGTGAGATTTGCCAGAGAAGCATATGAATTAGATTCCTAAGGAAATTTTAACAACAGAAACTAAAAATATAAATATACAAACATTACAAAAATTACCAATTCATATCATATAATCAGAAATATTCAAAGATATGATTATACATGTGGGTGGCACGAAAAGATTGAATGCAAATATATAGTATATAATCAGAAGTGGTTCCAAGTTTTGGAGATCCTATATGAATTCTTAAAGTGTTACTAGCAATTGATTAGACTTTGGATCCTAATTTTTTGAGCAAATTTTAAGGTCCAATCAAATGTTTGTGTTGACCGTTCCGACCTCCCATAACAATTAGATATGGTGATACTTTTGCTATTTGATCAAATAAAATGAACAATTTTACGAGAAAAAATTATATAAGAACGGTCTCTATATGATCATTCAATCAATAAATGATACGTGTTCCGATTATCTTTTTCTATGTTTTAATTAATTAATCTCAAAATAACTGAAATAAGTATCATTCATTAATTAGATAATCTTATAAAAATGATTCTATATAAATTTTGGGAAATGTTAATGAGTGTCCTTAGGGCACTTGTTAATGATCAATTTTAGGAAAGTTTTTATAGGAAAAATAAAAAAGTAATTAATATTTTGACGGTTTTTTACTTTCCCCGTAAAAATGATATGAAAACTTACCAAAAATGGATCATTAATAAGTACTTTAGGGCACTAGCTAGCCTGACCCATAAATTTTTCTACCCTCACCCGTTTTTAATTTTCTGTCATGGAAATTATTTTTCTGTCAATAGAGTTATTGACTTAGAAATATTACAAGAACAGACACAATTAAGTTCATAGAAACTAGTTTCGAGATATAATTTATTAATCATAACCACTCAACTACTTCCAAACATAATCAGTATTTAATTCTCTACAATTCCTTTTCACTCTCCTTTTATTATTATTTTTGACCGCATCTTAAGTGAAAGATTCCATTTTATCTAGGGAGGAGCCTAAGCCTTAACCATAATTTACATATTAAAAAAATTTGGATAAGGTATCGACTTGCATTATGTTAATTTTTTATAATTTTCTATCATATAAATATAAAAACAAATATTTAAGATTTAATTAAATCTAAATTATTAATTATATAACAATTACGAATAACAATTAATAATGCCGCCCTTTACTAGCTCAAATTGCCTACAGATTTTTGTCAAAGTTTGGTGAACCAACAACATCAAGAACAACAGCTAAAATATTGTCTTTCATCATGTCTTGTCTCTCATAGCCTTACTCCAGGAGCTTCCTCATTTTCATTTCATGGATCCCCACTTTCTTTTTGCCTCCAATTTGTTCTTTCTCATCTATTAATCTTGACAGTTAATACATTATTCATCACCCTTTTTTTTCCACAGATTCTTTTCTTCATCTCTTTCTAGTTTCAATAGATTATCATTTCTGTAAAAAAAGAAAAAAAAAAAAAACTTGTGCATGTCAATTTGTTCATCAAATTTGATCGTCAAGAGATGAATAAAAGAGCCATGCAAAAGAAGTGATTGGATAAGCTGGAATAGCAGTTGCTTCTCGGTTGAATCTTTGTACCATCACCATTCACAAGGTATATTTTTAATAATATAGTTTCTTTGGATTAAATATTATCATCATTAAATGGGTTGTATTTACTGTCTAATTCAAAATAGATAATTAGATACCAATCTTGTTTCACGGGTAAAATAGTTTCCTCAGTCACGTGTAGGTAGCCTTATATCATACGCAGGAAATCTTTTGTCTTTTTGTTTCAGTGTAATTTGGTCAAAATTCATACATCATATATCTAAGTACAAAGTTGTCTTATTTCTTTCTTGTATCAGGCAAAAGACTTCATTTTCACTGCTTTTTTTCCTTGGCCTTGAGGCCATTGTTTCTTTCTCTTTTCGCTCGAATTGTGTTTCCAGTCCCTCAAATGGCAACCAAAATGAAGGGAATTTACAAAAGTTTCAAATACATCTCTCAAATCTTTGGTAAGTAAATTAAGCCTGTCTGTCCCTGTTTGTATGTTTATTCATTTAATATACAAATTGTTCTTGATGTCTTGGGGGCTAAATTGCCAATATTTGTTATAGTTGTGAAGGAGAGAGAGATGGAAATTGGGTATCCCACAGATGTTAAACACGTGGCACACATTGGCTGGGACGGCCAATCCGGGTCTGCACCCAGTTGGGTATGTGGTTCAGATTTTTGTTTAAATGTTATTGATGTGGATAAGTATAGCTGAATTGAATTTGTACCGATTACTGAATCAATTATCAAGATTTATTTATTGTGACATTATGCACAAGATCCAAATTCTATTGATGTGTCTCAAGATGTTCATTTTAAGCATAAATTTAACTATTTAAGTGTTTTTTAACTGGTTGGTAATGCTTTTAATTGCAGATGAATGAATTCAAGGCAGCCCCTGATTTTTCATCTTCGATTTGCAATGGCAACACAATGAATTCCTCTCTCTCCCCATGGTCCTCCCAAGGCATGTTCTTGTTTCTGCTCTCTCTCTCTCTCTCAACATAATTGTCTGATACATCTGAATGAACTTTCTTCATGGGGATGGATAGCGAGTGGAATTGTATTCTTTAACATCGTTTAATTTGATGTATGATAAAGTAATAAAATTCTTTTCTCCAAGAGCAGGCAGAATTTGGCTGTTCTGTTATGAGTCATTGTTTTTATATACAAGGGAGAATCTATGGGGCTTATGGCCTTAACTAAAGACATCTTTGGTGGTTCATTCAAGAATATGTGTGGGAGAATGTGATTTGGGAGTATTTTAGAGTGTATCAATTGAAATTTTGATCGGTATTAAATCATATTGTAATTAGATAGTCAAGTAGCAATCAATTGATACAAGTTTTGCATGAATTAAATCTTTTTAACTTAGTGTGGCTTCCATTTTAGTGGTAAAAAGATGTCCATATTTTGAACATGGCAAGGAATCTAAAACTTTTGAAGCCCTTGGTGGGATGTTGTAGTGGTGTCTGCTAACAAGTCTAATGTAAAAAGGACTATATATCGATGTCCACTTCATTTTTTATTTTTTTGCGGTAATTTACTTGAATCTTTTCAATGCAAAAAAGGAAATTTAGTGACAGTCTTTTGCAATCTTCTAGCAGATTTTGAACAACAAATGGGACAACAGCCTGTATCAGAGATGTTTAAAGATATTCCAGCTACAGATCTTCCAAAAATTCCCAAGAAACAAAAATGGAAAAAGAAATATTCATCTAACTCCCCGAAGTCTTCATCCGCAAGATCCTGGAGAGCATCAAAGACTAAGGCTACAACATACAGTGAAATGGAAAAATCAAACTTGCAAATGTAGAGTTGGTGTAAGCTTTTAAAGTTTTCGTTGCGGAAATCAGGTAAATTACCAATGTGCATAGTAAGAACTACAAGTGTCCCCTTTCAGTACATAAGATGTTGTCAACTTGTGTAAACTTAGACGAGGAAGCGAATAAATCAGCTGGGGAAAGAAAACAGTGTCAAGGAAGAAGCAAAGAATGATCATTGTTTCAAAGCAAAACTAAATTTATGTAGATGCAACTTTTCGTTTTTCCAGTAATGTGGATTGTTGTGCTGGTGGAAAGTTTTGCTAATTCAATTTATTGAATTGAATAAGAATACCAGGAAATGTGTATCAACGATTATGAATTATCGCTGAACGATTTCTGACAGCCTTGAAAATTCATTTGTAATGCTAGAATGTGCAGTTCATATATATATATCTTTCAGCGAAATCCTTGAAAATCAATATATGCTAGCATCTATTGATTTGGGTACTTTGAGCACCATCTTTGGCTCTGTGTCAGATGAAATCCTTGACCTTTCCATTTTCTTTTAAGATAGCATTATCAGTGATAATTTTTTCTTATTGCTAGGTTGTTTTTTAATTGCTAGAACATAAAATTAAAATGGTTTCCTAAATCATCTGTTGCCCCTATACAAGTTTTAGAAGATAACCTTGATCTATGTCTAGAAACATAACAATATTGTGAATATGTAGTTCAAAATTCAGTTAAAAGGGGTGTTGACATGCTGCCACGTGTTCGAGATACTGAGATGTTAAGCTGCAACTTCGAGGGCAGGTAGTTGGAGTGAGTTACTCAGTTTTCAGCTGGTGTAAAAGCTGGTTAATGGACTGTTTTTAGCAGCCTGTAGGCTCTGATTTCTTTGTGAGAGGCGACTCAGCCTAGTGATTCTTTGGGTGCGTTTGGTAAAAAGTATTGTCTGAGAATATAAGCTAGCATCAAATAATAAATTCATGTTGTACCCAAGGCAAATAATAAAAGAATAAAATCTCTTATATCAATATCTTAGCGTCTGTTTGAGATCGTACAAAGATTTGTTCAACCTGCAAACCAAGTTCTCATTGTCTATTTCAGCAAAATCTTATGGCTGTAGCATATAAATTTATTTTTCAAGTTCTCCATAAAGAAATGTAGTTTTTACATCCAACTGTTTCAGATGTAGGTCATAAGTAGTACACATAGCCAGAAGTACTCTAACTATTGTAAGTCGAACCACAGGAGAAAATATCTCGTTGAAATCGATACCTTCTTTCTGAGCATGTCCATTTGTCACCAATCGTGCACGATACCGCTCCAATTGATCATTGCTATCTCGCTTGATCTTGTAAACCCATTTATTACCAATGGTTTTTTTCCACGTGGTAATGGTACTATATCCCATGTATTGTTTCTGTGCAAAGCTTCTATTTCTTCTTATATTGCTACCATCCACAAAGATGCATTTACGCTATTTGTAGCTTCATTAAAAATTGATAGCTCTTCATCCTCTGTTACAAGACAATATGCAATGTTACTCTCCGTAACATACTCTGACTCTCAAGTTGATCGACGAACTTCAGAAGCTTCAAACTCGATTGGTTCTTGTACCTCGTGCTCTGATGTTACTTCAGAAGAATCTGAATTTTCTTGTTCTAGATTACTTTCCACCAGTATTGTTGTAGCCTCTATATTTTCTTTTGAAGTGCTATCATTTTCCTTTTTCTGCAGTTGATCTTCTACAAATGTTACATCTATGTTGATGATGATCTTGTGGGTAGTTGGATCCCACAAGCGATACTCATTTACTCCATCAGCATAACCCAAGAAAATATATTTTGTAGATTTTGGATATAGCTTTGTTATTTCTTGAGCATTCTATATCACGTATACAAGACAACAAAAAATGTGAATAGATGAGTAATCAGCTGGCTTTTCGTTCCATATCTCCATCAGTGTCTTCAAATTATTTACTGTTGATGGAGATTTATTTACAACATAGCATGTTGTATGAACCGCTTCTGCTCAAAAGCACTTTGGTAGACTAATTGTTCTGAGCATAACTCTTACTCTTTCCAACATTATTTTAGTCATCCTATATGCCACATCATTTTGTTGAGGAGTGTATGGTGTAGTAATTTGCCTTTTGATGTATTCTTGCTCACAATAGGCATCAAAATCTTTGTTGCAATATTCTCCTCCATTATCTTTCCTTAAACACTTTATTCTCTTTCCAGTTTCTACTTCAATTTGTGCTTTGAAGTTTTTGAAAAATGATAGCACATCTGAGTTTTTTTTGATCGGGTACACCCAATATTTTCTGGAAAAGTCATCAATAAATGATACAAAATATTTTGCTTTTCCTTGAGATCGAATCGCTTCCCAAACATCAGAGTGAATCAATTTTAAAATTGATTCGAGCACTTGACTTGCTGAATTTTAATATGTTTTGCTTACTTGTAACACAATGCTCATAAAACGGTAGACTAACTTCTTTCAAGTTTGGGAGTAACTTTTGATTGACGAGAATCTTCATTCTCTGTTATGACATGTGATATATTTTCTGATGTCACAACATATAAGCTTCCTCTCCATAATCCAGTGATGCCACCGATGCAGTTGCTTCCTGAATTTAGTCTCCCAATAGCATATACAAGTTTGCTGGGATTTTTTCAGCTTTCAAGACTATAAGTGATTCTTTAACCATTTTTAATACCTCATTTTAAATAACGGTCTTGTATCCGAGGTCATCTAACTATCCAACTGATATGGTATTTTTCTTTATTCCCACAACACGTCGGACATCTTGTACAGTGCGGATAATATCATCGTACATCTTTATTTTGATGGCTCCAATTCCAGTAATTTTCAAGGCATGATCATTGCCTAGAAAAACTGATCCTCCGGAGACAAGTTCATATTGACATAACCATTCTCTCATAGAGGTAATGTGTCATGTTGTTGCAGAATCAACCAACCATGCATCACTTATCTATTTTCTGCTATCATTAGACACCATTACTACTTCACTATAAAGTGTGCCACATTTTTCTGAAGTACTTGTAACACATCCCTGAGATTTTGTTGCAAAATGAGCTTTTCTGTACCATTCATCAAATTCCAAAAATATTTATTGACTTGCCATTTCTTGCCATAATTGTAACATTTAACATTCTTCTTAATTTTTGATTTTGATCTACCATGGTTTTAACTCTCACTTGAGCCACGTTCTGTTGATCTCCCTCTTGTCATCGATAATGCTTCTGCTTGCTGTGGATAAGATGATACGTCTTCCTTATTTTTACGTCTAGACTCGTCTTCCAGAGCAATAGTTGTAATTTCGTCAAAGACTAGATTACCAGTGACAACATTACTTGTCAAGTTGATGATAAGTTGATCATACGAATTAGGTAGACTTTGAAGTAAAATCTTCGCACGTTCATTTGTAGATGTACTATAATCCTACACGGTGAGTTGGGAAAATAGTGTATTCAAGTTGTTGATGTGATCTATCATGAATGTGGACTCACTCATACGAAGAGTGTAAAATCTTCTCTTCAAGAAGATCTTATTGTGTAGTGACTTGACCTCGTACAATTTGGTAAGTGCATCTCAAATTTTGTTTGTCGTTCTCTTCTCTGCAATGCTGGATAACACAGAATCTGCTAAGGTTAGATACAAGTTACTCATAGCGTTGTCATCCATATCCTTCCATTTTTCATCAGTCATTCCATCTAGTCTCTCACCAATTGTCGCTAAGCAATTGTCTTTTCTCAAGATTTCTTTTATTTTAAGTTTCCATAGGGAAAAGTTACTCCCGTTGAACTTCTCAATTTCAAACTTTTCTGCCATGTTTCTGATGACGATTAGCTTCTCACTTAAACTCGATTTTTACTATTTCACTATCAATAGTACCATATATATGAACAATATCGTATATGTGAATAGTATCATATACGTGAATATTATTAACTCGTATATGTGAATAGTCTCCGTTAACATTAACCCTGAACCTGATGCGTTGATACCATTGTTAGAAGATCGTGGACTGAGTAGACACGCAAGTAAAGTGAAATTGAGAACAATTGTTAGTTCATGAGGCTTTGCCTACCATATAACAATACAATAGTAATTATGAGGCTTAGTCTACCATAAATATCAACAATAAAATAAAGCAATAAGACATATATTTTACGTGGTAAGACCCTCAATATGAGGAAAATATCCACAGGCACATGTAGAAAGATTTCACTATAATAGAAAGAATTTTACATATTCTCTCTAAATACAAGGAGTGAACAATCTCACTCTCTTAGAATATGAGAATTACAACTCTCTCACAAACTTTTA
>SKCR01012737.1:0-12024 GCA_019454045.1 Zanthoxylum bungeanum
TGTGGGCCCATATCTAGCTAGGCTAGATGTGAACATGAATATTTCGTGACCTTAACGGATGTGGCATCACGTTATGGTTATGTGTTCTTTTGAAGAACACAAATCAGAAACTTTAAAGTTTCGACACGAAGTAAATAAACAGATCGGCTATAGTATTATTCCGCCACGGTAAGGCCGTAATGGAAAATACTTAAGCAGTAAGTTTCGTACATACATGAAAGAGTACGGTATTCTTTCATATGAGGACTCCTCCCGAGACACGTCAGTTAGATGGTGTGTCCGACGGATTAACCGAATCATGTTAGACATGATAAGGCTAATCACGAGTCACTCTGAGCTACTATTTCCTTCTAAAGGATATGTATTATCAGAGCAAAACTTATTTAGAATAAGGTTCCATATAAATCTGTTTGACAGATATCGTATAGGATATGAACAGGAAAGAAACGAGGTTTCTCATTCCTGACAATTTGGGTATGCTAGGCATAACGTTTGGATGATACCAAACTAAGGACCCAAATTGGATAAGTGCCAATATAGGTTATCCTAAGGGAAACCATAAGTATAGTACTTATAAATCTCACATGAGAACAATGTGATTGTTGCTCACCATGCGGTTTTTCCTGAGTGAAATACCGATATGCAGTGGTCAGTGGGAGGATAGTGATACTCGATGAAAATCAGAATAATACTGTTCTAGGCACGAAGTCCATAATGGAACACAAATAGTTCAGCTATGATGAATCTATACCATTAATCTTCAAATACACAAGACACTCGTAGATCGGATAGAGTCAGAAAATGACCTAGGGTATGGGTTTCTGATCTAACCTCATAAAGATGTCAATCTTATGTAGGTATATCCACCGACTACGTTTTGAAGAAGTGATACGAGGTATCGACTCCCTATTATGGCAAAGTGCCATTAGTCCAAAATGGATTCCATGTTTAACAACTATTTTGGATACTAGTTGTTGTACCACGAGGCATTGTGCCTATGGTACATTAAACGTCTTCAAGGAAGACATACATGGAAGGCAACATACCAACGTACAAAGCTGGGCTTTTGACGGAAAGGTATCGTTATCAACATTGTGTTAATAACGGTTCAACCTTTTACCTGTTGCCATGGTAAATCCATTTTGAAGATGTTTGTTGATAACTGCATATTTCATTTTTGAAATGTGTCAGTTGCAGATCAAAATCACTTTCCTGAAAAGGAAACATTTTGGAGGATGCTTTCAACATCCTGACGATTTTGTATAACCGACAAACAAGGTTTGCGGGTTATTCGATCCATGTTTGGATTGAAGCAAGCATTAAGTTCTGGAACTGACGTTTTGAAATAATCATAATGGTTTACGATTTGACTCAAAACGAATAATTCTTGTGTATATAAGGAGGTTAGTGGGAGTGCACTGACATGAATGTCATGTAAATAATATAATATGTCACTACTTGACAATGAAATTCCCATAAACACAATCGGTGAAAGCTTGGCTTTCATAAGAAATTCTCCGTAGAATTCTGGGGAGTAACAACCTTTATTCAAGGAATAAAGATCTACTGGGCTAGATTTGGAGTTGGTAACACTCTCTGAGAAATTGTACATTTAAAATGTACTTGTATTGGTGTATCATACGCTTTGAGCATATGGAGTCACAATCGGGTCAATCCAAGTGATAGTCACTGGATTGAAGATTAAGAACATCTGTTAGTATCTGAGAGAACTAAAGATGTTGTCTTAAACTATGGAGATGGAGAACTTGAAGTGACTGGGATCACTGCTGCAAGTTTCCAAACCGGTAAATACTGCGGTACTATAAAGTTTGAAGGACGGACAGTAAGCTGGAAATATTCCGAGCAAGATAACTGTTGCCGAATTAACAACAAATGCGGATTATTGCTACAGCTGAGGCAGCAGCAATAGAAGCCATTTGGATCGATAATAAATCTAATTAGATTAGATATAGTTCTGTTAGCAGCTGAGCTAGGCGTCAGCACAGGCTAAAGAATTAAAGGTCTCATCGACGATCCAGATATATACTTATATATCATCTGATTCGTTCAGATCATACATCGTGGCGATGTGATGATGGTATGTAAATCGCGTCAGACGATAATCAAGCAAATCCGCTGACGAAAACATTTCCTCAGCAATTTGAGCGAATTGTACATAGTTCAGGTGTTAGACACTCGAGTGACTGGCTATGTGCCAAGTGGGAGATTGTAGGATAATATGACCCATAGCGTCACTATTTGTACAGATCACGGTGTTGTTGTACAAATTAACTATGTGACAAGGAAATTGCACTCTCATCATTTGTGATTAAATCACTATAAATGTATAAATGAAGAGAGGTCCATATGATTAGTTCCTGGATTGAGATGATATGAGACAGTATCAGTCCACGAAGGATTAATCATTAAATATCCCTAGCCGGAGTATTATCGAGACTGGACATCGATAATGCGGAATAGGCTAGTATTGCACTTGTGCGTGTTGAGGGCACAACGGCATAGTTCTCATATATATAAGTATTGGATACTTATGCAAGTGTGATAGGAGGTCGTGTTTCACCGATGGTATGGGAAACAGCTTCGCTCTGGATAGACCCTCGGAATCCATTGGTATTTTGACTATGTGTCTATGGGAGGCCGAAATCAAGGTAGGTGTGTATAGTCTTAACCTGAGACTTGCATCGCTAATACTTGCGATAATCGGTAGACTTTAGTCTTGGTGGTACAGGGCTTTAACCGGTTCTGCGTACGCCACTTCTGGGTTTATCAGAGAGTCGTAGTGTATTGGGTGTGATGTCGAGACGGAAGTATCACTTCAGTCATAGTGGAGATGATGTCACGCAGGATACGGTATTAGTGCTCTTAAGTGCTGGCCGGCCATCGGGATATTATGACAAGGTCATATATATCCGATTATAGAGACTAGTTACCAGACATCCGACATGTGCTTCGGACGGGGCAGACACTTATCCAGCCCCAGCCCTAGCACGTGACTATCCGATACTGGGCTAATATACACAATACTACGGTATACTACGCTTGATACAGATCTATATATTCCTGTAAGAATATTTCTGGGAATTGGGTAGGCATGGCGCTTTGCTAGAAGCCAACCTTGTCTTGTAAATCGGTATAAACGTAGTACGAGGTACTTACGTGTTCGGACAGTCCGACGATCGTATTTACTGCCAACATATCCGGAGATCTCATGGGTCGGTTCCTGAAGATTCACCGATGACGTATGACTCGCACTTGATTAATCTGGGATTAATTAGAAGAGAGAGATAGATTAATCTGGGATTAATTCGATGAGAGAGAAAATTAATCTGGGATTAATTGTGGAGATATTTTATCTCGGATAAAATATCGTTAAAGAGAGAGAACGATTAATTTGGATTAATCGGTAAAATTAATATATTCGATATATTAATCGAAATTGGATTTTGACGCGGAATTAAAATTAGATTTTAATTCGGGCGAACGAATTAATTTAGAATTAATTCGTTAGCGACGTGAATAGTGATTTCGCTAGGCGTAATCATTTAATTACGACGCGACGGAAAATTCGTAATTTGGAATTAGCGAACCCGAGCCCGAGAGTGATTGCGAACGCATTCGCATTTCGAATTCGAGCGCGGCACGCGAGTCACATCAAGCGTCAAATCGTTTGTCACATCATGCATCAAATCAATTGTCACTTTGAGTGATGTGACTTGACAACATGTCACTTTATTAAAGTGATGTGATGTGACTAAAGAAAAGTAGAAATGATGGGTGATAAGTTATTGATTGAAAGCTTTTTGCTTTAATTTTAAATAGAAAAAGTAAATGGTTTGTTAAATATTTTTGGAAATATATAAACCTTTTTACATTTTTTATTTTCTAACTCATTATTCTCTCTCTTCATTTTACGGTATTAGGCTTTTGGAGCCAAAACTCTTGCTCTTCTCTCACGGTCTCTCCAAGACCGATTCTTCATCTTTTTCTTCTGTTTTGACCGAGAAAATGGAGAAGCAAGGAAGATGAATTAGTGCTAGATTTGTTGTGAGTTATGATTCCGCACCTCCTTTGATGCCGAGCTTCATGGAGGAGGCAAAAACGCAACTTGTGTTCATTTCATCAAAACCGTTCAATGTGAGTTATGATTCCGCACCTCCTTTGATGTGTTCATATGCGTTTTTTATGCTTGATTTGTTGATCTTGGGACTTGATTTAACTCCTACAATGATGTCACGCAGGATACGGTATTAGTGCTCTTAAGTGTTGGCCGGGCCATCGGGATATTATGACAAGGTCATGTATATCCGATTATAGAGACTAGTTACCAGACATCCGACATGTGCTTCGGACAAGGCAGACACTTATCCAGCCCCAGCCCTAGCACGTGACTATCCGATACTGGACCGATACACGATATCCATGATACTTGGTATACTACGCTTGATATATAGATCTTAAATATTCTTAGATGAATATGACCGGAGAATTGGGTAGACTTCGTGCTTTGCTAGAAGCCGATCTTATCTCGTAAATCGGTAGAACGTAGTACTTGGTACGTACGTGATTCGGATACTACTCCGATGACCGTATTTACTGCCGAACTTATCTCCGGATCGATTATCTCATTTCGCTTCGGCCGCTTCCCTATAATCCACCGATGACGTTGACTCGCACTCTTAATAATCTGGGATTATATAGTAGAGAGAGAAAATTAATCTAGGATTAATTACGGAGATATTTTATCTAGGATAAAATATCGTCTAAGAGAGAGATAATGATTAATTTGGAATTAATCGGTAAATTAATATATTCGATATATTAAATGAAATTAGATTTCGACGCGGAATTAAAATTAGATTTTAATTCGGGCAAACGAATTAATTTAGAATTAATTCGTTAGCGACGTGAATAGTGAATTTGCTAGGCGTAATCATTTAATTACGACGCAACAGAAAATTCACTAATTGAGAATTAGCGAACTCGAGCCCGAGTGTGATTGCGAGCGCATTCGTATTTCGAATTCGAGTGCGACAACGCAAGTCGCATCAAATGTCAAATTATTAGTCGCATCAAGCGTCAAATCACTTGTCACTTTGAGTGATGTGAAATGACAACATGTCACTTTATTAAAGTAGATGTGACTTGATGGACTTGTGATGGACTTTTAACTTTGGAGTGTGGAACACTCAAGGTCATTACAATTGATTTAATTTGTTTTTGGAAGGCAAATTAAATGGTAAAAACATTTATTATTTTTGGAAAATATATAAACAAATGTTATACCACTTTTGTAATAAGTTAACAATTTCACAATTCCACCACTTTTTCTCTCTTTCTCACGCCCAAGGGGCTGTTTCTTTCTTCTCCAACACAGCTCACTGTCGTGAGCTTTAGGGGAGCAATGAGTGTGTTTTGTTGCAAAACACAAGTGCTAGCACACTTACGAGACTTGCGAAGGTGTTAGGGAGCTTCACCCATGAGGCGGGATCCGTTCGACGAAGCTTGGAGCTTGACGAAGGACCATCTTCACGCCCAAAACAGTGAGCTACATCACTGCAGTTCACGCCCTAGGCAGTGGGGATTTTCATGTTTTGTTGCTTGCTGCGTCTCTCAACCGATCGATGTGAGTATTTCGCTACCTCCGTTGATGTATTCACACCTATATTTCATTGTTTGTTTGATCTTGGGACCTAGATAAAACCTAACAATGGCATCAAGAGCCTAGGTTCAAGCATGAAAATGTAGGGCTTAAAATGGGTATTTTGTATTTGAGCATGATTTTGTGAAATTGGATGATTGAGCATGCTTAATATATGTTGAATTGAAGATTGATTTGATCAATTCAAGAAAATGTGACTGGATCAATTTTGCCCAAAAATGTTAAGTTGGCCGAATATGTAAGGTGTTGGAATTCTTGGAATTTTTCATTATTAATTCATTAGATGAGTTGTAATGAAGTAGGATGATGTTGATTTGAGATTTAATTGGATAATTTGAATTGAACAAAAACCCCTAATACCTTCACCTTGGCCGAATCTACATTGCCCTATAAAGTCTTGGTTTTTGATTTTTGAACATTAGATGTATTGGAAATCATTCGGGAAGTTAATTAGATATCGATTGTGGAATTAATTGGATTAAATTCAAATCGGACAAAAATTACTCCTTTGGACCGAGACTTAGAAGCATGTAAATGGGTTTGATTTTCATTAATGTGTTGGACATGTGATGATAATAATGAACATGATTAATTGGACTAATTTCATGTTTTGGAAATATTGATTTGGGTAATTAATCATGAAATACACTTTAGGTTAATTAAATTGAAATTGGATTTTGTGTATTTAATTAATTGGGCCTAATTTGGAAATTGGACTTTAATGTTGTAATTGGGCTTATTGGGCTTGATTTTATCAAGTTGGGTTTAGGCCAAGTGGATTGGATCCAATTGGGCCCAAAAACCATAACCATAAAGCCCAAATGCAACTTATAAACCTTTAAATTTAATTGGGACTAATGGGCCTAAATTGATTTCTGGGCTTATGGGGTTACTCCTTGATTGGACTTTGGTTACCGAAGCCCATGCCTTAAAAAATTAATTAAAAGCCCATTGGACTTGAATTGAACTAACGTTGGACGTTAATCGGGCTTTGAGACCCGAAGCGATTAAATTGGAATTTAAGTCGTTAAAGGTTTATTAAATAAAGTGTAATATTTAATTTGGAATTGAATAGTGAATTAGTATTAAATACATGTAAATTTGATTTAATGATGTAGTTTAATTTAATTCATGAATTCGTACTTTGAGTACTTATTCGCAAAATGAGTTTGACTCGACCAAAATCAAATCGTTGTTTGAACATTGGATGGATCACATAATTATCAGATTAATTAATTTGATTAGATTGATTGATAGCATGCTTTTGTGTGAATACGTGGTTGTGATGAATGAATAATGTATATCGGATGGATATTAGTCGGGTGGGGCAATTTTGGAAATTGTTGTAATAAATTCGATTTATTAAATTGGAACTGCGTGTCCAGCCTTATCACCTCTATTCTCTTTGTATTCTCTTCTCACCTATTCCCCTCAATGTAAATGAGGTTTCTTTAGAAGTGTAGTGTAACAGGTAGAAGTAATACAAGTGCTAGCTTGAGTGAGAAAGGGAGAGATTTGATCTAGGATCAAAATGTTAAGTATCCATCTGCATATCATTATTACTTTATTTCATATGCGCTTATTATGTATTTAGAATGCATGTTTAAGGGTGTATGATGATGAGACCTTAACAAAGATAATAAATTGGTAGCAATTTGCACGCGAAAAGCCCTCATCAAATATCATGCGTCTTTTCCTTCCATTGAGTGATTCTTACTCAAGATCCTAGATTGGCATGGGTTGTTGGCCAAAGTCAAGCCCTTGTCCGTCGAAGATGTGTTTGAATCACGAGGCTTTGTTCCATATTGGTGTCTTGTCCAAGTTGTGGTTTGTTGGCCAAAGTCAAGACCACTTCTTGTCCAACGACATTGATTACGAAGCTTCCATGGTCAATGGGTCCGCGCTTGACTGGGATCATTAGGTTTGTTGTGCCAAAGCCAAGGCCTAGTTGATTCAGAGGAAAAAGGTTAGGGTATATATTAGATATATAGGCATATATAAGATATATGTTTCGGACTTGGATGTCCACCTACTGGATCTAGGAGTTGGATGAGATCCAATTGATCTTAGAGATCTACCTAGTTAATTATCATACAATTTGTTGGCCAAAGTCAAGATTGTGTGATAATTAACGGGATCCTAGCCCACTAGGAAACACGGTTTCCCGAGTACTCGACAGAGGGTTAGAGGCTCGACGAAAAATAGTGGGAGGCAAGAATTGAATTTGCAATATTCGTTCAATTACTCGCCATACGCGCTCATTCAAATTATTTGTCGTAATATTAAATGTAGTTGGACTAATATTTAAATTGTTGTTTTAATAAACAGTTGGACTGTATTATACTTGATTATATATAATTGGATTATATTAATCAATATATTTGAATTAATTAATTTCAGTTTACAGTTGATTTTATAATGGATTATAGTAATCAATGTAATTGAGGTTAATTAATTTGGATTATATTTGATTATATAGTTGGACTATTATAATCATTATAATATATAGTACCACTAATAATTGATTAAATAGTTGGACTATTGAAATCAAGAAAGAATTGAAAAGTTGGATATTAAAATATAATCTTGGATTAAATATTTTAAATGATTTAATTTTCAAATTGGGAATAAATAATAGGTTACTTTATTCGATAAAATAACTTATTATACCTTAAGCCCAAAATTAAGCAAATAAGTAGAGCATAAAATCTTTGGAAGATTTATGTGATGATGACTTTAGTGCTTAATTTAATATACTTGTCATAAATCTAATTTAGATTTAAGAAGTATTAAAATTGCAATTTATAATTCTTGGAGAATTAATTGACTATTCTAGAGGAGATAAAGTCAAAGTTTGCAATTGGGCATGTAGCACGAGGTGCACATCGTTTCGATATTCTAAAAACCCAAGGCTTGGCCTAAGGTTCCTGAAATATTGAAAAGGATAATTGACATATCCCAAAGTGACTACCATTTGGATATGGCAGGAAGGAATTAAAGAAAGGGCAAGGCTCTTACTTTAAAAATGATTGTCAAAGTTATGTTCACTACTAGTATTTAAATTAGATTTTAAATACTTAGTGTGGTATATAAAAGATATGTATTGATGTTCAGAATCTGCTTTGAGCAGGATACTGACTTCAAGCTGAGATTGCTCTGCGAATCGGAAACGGGACGAAAGTCGCTGTTTCGACCGTAGATACCTAAGTTTAGAACTACCCTTTGGGTGTGTACTTAAATTAGGAACTGTTATAATGTAACTAGTTTGACTATGAACATTATCTCTATATCAGTGTTTAATCCATTGCGGATAAACCTTTATATTCTAGAACACTAAGTGTTTCATTATATAAAGATGATACTGAGATAAACACATTAGATGTGAATAACAGAATTTATATTTTGAATATAATTAAAATCTCAAAACATATAAAATGACAAATAAATAGCTCAAATTCATTTGATCAAGTAGAGACTTATTTGTGGCATGTGTCTAGGACAGAATTAAACAAGACTCGTATATCCGCACTTTTGAAGAGTGGGTACTTGGACTGATTTGACTATTCAAATAAATTCTACGAATCTAGTTTATTAGGTAAAGTACCTAAAATACTATTTACTTAGTAATGGTGAAAATGCCATCGATCTGTTAGCCCTATTCATTGTGAAGAAGTGGGCCCATATCTAGCTAGGCTAGATGTAAATATGATTTCGTGACCTTAACAGATGTGGCATCACGTTATGGTTATGTGTTCTTTTGAAGAACATAGATCGGAAACTATTAGAGTTTCGACACGAAGTAGATAAACAGATCGACTATAGTATTATGCCGTCACGGTAAGACCATAATGAAAATACTTAAGCAGTAAGTTTCAAATATACATGAAAGAGTACAGTATTCTTTCAGATGAAGACTCCTCCCGAGAGACGTCAGTTTGACTGTGTGTCCAAACTAAAACCCGAATTTTGTTGGACATGATAAGGTTTATCACGAGTCGCTCTGAGCTATCATTTCCTTCAACAGGATATGTATTTACAGTGCAAAACTTATTTAGAATAAGGTTCCATATAAATATGTTTGACAGATATCATATAGGATATGAACAGGAAAGAAACAGGGTTTCTCATTCCTAATAATTTGGGTATGCCAGGCATAAAGTTTGGATGATACCAAACTAAGGACCCAAATTGGATAAGTGCCATATATAGGTTATCCTAAGGGAAACCATAAGTATAGTACTTATAAATCTCACAAGAGAACAATGTGATTTTTGCTCACCATGCGATTTTCCTGAGAGGAATACCGATATGCAGTGGTCAGTGGGAGGATAGTGATACTCGATGAAAATCGGGGTAATACTGTTCAAGTCACGAAGTCCGTAATGGAACATAAATAGTTCATTAAGGATGAAACTAAACCATTAATCTTCAAATACACAAGAACCACGTAGATCGGAGAGAATCAGAAAACAACCTGGGGTATGGGTTTCTGATCTCACCTCATAAAGATGTCAATCTTATGAGGGTATACCATCCGACTACGTTTTGAGGAAGTGATACGAGGTATCGACTCTCCCTATTTTGGCAAAGTGCCATGAGTCCAAAATGGATTCCATGTATAACAACTATTTTGGATACGAGTTGTTGTACCACAAGGCATTGTGCCTATTGGTACATTAACGTCTTCAAGGAAGACATACATGGATGGCAACATACCAACGTACAAAGCTAGGCTTGTGACGAAAAGGTATCGTTATCAACATTGTGTTGATTACGGTTCAACCTTTTACCTGATGCCATGGTAAATCCATTTGGATAATGCTTGCTGAGATACTACTTATTTCATTTATGAAATGGTCAGTTAAAGATCAAAATCGCTTTCCTGAAAAGGAAACCGTTTGGAGGATGCTTACAACATCCTGACGATTTTGTATAACCGACAAACAAGGTTTACGGGTTATTCGATCCATGTTTGGATTGATGCAAACATTAGGTTGTTGGAACTGTCGTTTTGAAATAATCATAATGGTTTATGATTTGACTCAAAACGAAATGATTCTTGTGTATATAAGGAGGTTAGTGGGAGAGCACTGATAATGAAATTCCCATAAAGCAATTGGTGAAAGCTTGGCTTTCATAGAAATTCTCCGTAGAATTCTAGGGAGTAACAACTTTTATTCAAGGAATAAAGATCTACTGGGATAGATTTGGAGTTGTTAACACTCTCTGAGAAATTGTACATTTAAAATGTACTTGATATGGTGTCTCATACGCTTTGAGCATATGGAGTCACAATCAGGACAATCCAAGTGATAGTCACTGGATTGAAGTTAAGAACATCTATGAGTATCTTAGAGAACAATTTAGTATTGTTGGTTTCTATAATTAGTCCCAAAGAAAGTATAAGCATTGAAACACACAAATATATACATGCAAAGCTTGAAGCATGGCGGAAATCATACGTACAAAGCTTGTGACGAAATGATGAAGAAAATCGTTGAGCCTTGAGGTGAAACTTTCTGCCAAGAAGAAAGGGAGAGAAGCTTCAAGTCTTCAAGTGTTCCAAGCTCCAAGGTTGTTTCCCTATCACCTCTTTTGATCATTCAATGTGCTAGCAAAAATGGAGAAATGAAAATGATTTTTCTGCCTTTGTTGAAGCTCACGGCGTGAGTAAGGAGAAGGAGAGGAAGTGTGAGACTTTTCAATTTCTTGTTCTCTTTTGTTTCAAAAACCGTGAGTCAAGAAAAGAAAAGCAAATAATGATATATCATTTACCAAAAATGAATTTTTAGATAAAAACTCTTCAAAAAAAGTGAAAAGCTTTTCCCTCCAAAAATCATTAATGGCATCATCATTATACATTGAGAATAGAGTCAATGTATCATCCCACAAAGGTGACTAGATACATCCATCATCTATTCGTGTCAAGTGATGAGATATCGCGATGTGATTTGCGGATCCCACCGTTTCAAAATACGAATGTGTCCGCAAACACTTTCGGGCTCAATTCGCTAATTCCGAATTAACGAATTTCCGTCGCGACGAGAATTAAATAATTATGCCTAGCGGAATTACTATTCAGATCGCTAACGAACTAATTCTAAATTAATTCGTTTGCCCGAATTAAAAATCCGATTTTAATTCCGCGTCGAAATCTAATTTCGTTTAATAATATATCGAATATATTATTTATCGATTAATTCCAAATTAATCGATCCCTCTCTCTCTCCTAATAAGGCATTTTATCCAAGATAAAGTTTCTCCGTAATTAATCCAAGATTAATAAAGTTCGAATCAAACATCATAGGTGAATCTTCAGGAAGCGACCCAAGAGATCTCCGGAT
>SKCR01012738.1:0-12107 GCA_019454045.1 Zanthoxylum bungeanum
CAAGTTATCATGGGAGAACATTAGCCATAAAGCGCGTAGAGCACCGAGACGGGGCTAATAAGTTCTTAAGGACAGAGATTGACATCAACTTGGATGTCATTTATAAGGTTTTTATGGTTCTTAAACTTTTATGGTTCATGCATGATAAAGTAGATCTGAAATTTGCTTATGGTTTTGATTATTGTTTGCATGTTAAATTTTCTATTTAATGACACTATAACACCAACAATCTTAAGAACTTATCAATTAGTGTTGTTAGATAGTAATTCGCATGCTAAGATAAGAAAATTTTCTGGAAAAATAAAATATGTGCAAGAAAAATACGTAGGGCGTTCGAACGCCCGGCAAACGCGAAGGCAAAAATCTAAATTTTCGTAAAAACGTTTGAACACGTCTTCAAACACAACTCGAACGCAAGCCTTCTACCTAAGAACGTTCGAACGCGTATTCAAACATAACTCGAACGTAACCCTACTGACTTAGAACGTTCGAACGCGTCTTAAATGCAACATAAACGCGAACACTCTGGAATATTCCGTCCGAACGCGTACTCGAACGCTCCACGAACGTGAACTCTCTGGAACACTTCGTTCGAACGCGTTATAGAATACTACACGAACGTATGCATACTGGACAGTCTTGTTTGAATGTAGATACAAACGCGACACTAACGAAATTAATCCTGGAAGTGTTTCTAAACTGAAATTGACTTAGATTTATTTAATTAATCATAATATTAACTTAGTAAATCATATACTGAATCATAATAATCTTGTTAGTATAGATTTAAGTTATTATTAGGGTGTTCAATTATCATAAGCATACACATAGTGATAAAGTTAAAAATTAATTGTGTGTTGCATACATGGTTGAGAATTTAAAGTGTAATTATACACAAGTGATTCCATCCAATCTTAATTGACACATGCACATATGTCTACATATTGAATATTGTATTGTAAAATTAAAAGTGTATTACTAAGTTTTGAATCACTGAGAGATTCTATTGATAAAGTGTTTAAAGGATATTCTATCAAAAAGATGATAAGAGCCTATGTGGTCAGGGATTTAAGTGGTTACTCCGGACCCCCCTCGACCTTTGAGAATACTCCTTTATTTACTTTTCATAAGAAAATTTAGTCGAAATTCAAGGACCTTTGTTTATTGGTACTACTATCCAATAAAACAACGAGTGGATACTTGGTATATCATTTTGAACAAGATCATTTGTTGATCGCTGTGCAATTTGTCTTTTGTAGACTTATTGACCTCTATTGATTTTTCCAGTTACAGATGGCTAGTTGAAACATCACAGTACCGGTCTCTCATGGAGAAAAATCGGAAAAGTTTAGTGGGTGGCAGAGCAAAATGTTGTTCTACCTTATAACTCTACAGTTGGCTGAATACCGCAAAGATCCTCCGGATCTTGTGGAGGATAAATCAGAAATAGCCAAGCAACTACTGGAAGAGACATGGTCGTCTAGCAACTTCTTGTGCAAGAACTATCTTCTAAGTGGACTTGACAATACCCTGTACAATGTGTACCAAGGCAATGTTTCTGCGAAGATTCTATTGGAATCTCTCGACAAGAAATTTAAAACTGAGTATGCTGGACAAAAGAAATTTATTGTGGGTAGGATTCTGGACTACAAGATGGTAGATTCAAGAACAGTAATGTCCCAGTATGGTAAACTACAATTGATCATTTATGAAAACTCTGCGAGACGTTTCAAGTTGCCACTATAATTGAAAAGTTGCCTCCATCATGGAAGCACTTCAGGAGCTATCTGAAACACAAAAAGAAACAAATGAGCCTTGAAGATCTTTGAGTTTGATTGAGGATCGAGGAGGACAATAGGAAGTCCGAAAAGGCCAGCTACAAGAATATGGAGTCTAAGGCCAACATCGTCGAGGATGTAAAGGGTAGCAACATGAGAAAGAACAGGGGAGCTGATTCTCCCCAAGCAAACAAGAAGTTCAATAGTAAGTGCTACAACTGTGGAAAAAACAGTCATATGGCAAAGGACTGCAGAAACAAGAAGTCTCAGGACAAGTGCCAGGAAAAGGAAAATGAGGAGCAGGTAATTGATGAGATTTCAGTAACTGAACCTCTCAGCGATGGTAACTGAAGCCAACTTGAATTCACATAGAGCGTTCCATGTAAAAATCTAGGATAGTTGGGGATTTTACCTACTGCACTGAGTTCCGAAAAGAATAATTTGACGGTGAGATTTCCAACGATTTCAGGAAAAAAAATTAGAGTAATTGTTGTATAATTTTTGGTAAAAAATCTCAAATTACAAGTACATAATATTGAAAGTTGGTTAAAATGTGAACATTTGGTGAAAATCTTAGTCATATTGTGCAAAAATGCGTTAATTTTTATTTTATCCCCAAAATCATTTTCCCCTCACCGGCTGAAATACGTTAATTTCCCCTTATTTTTTGGTAAAATCGACCGGTTGAATAATTCCGAAATATCAATAGAATCGGCCTACGTCATAAATAATTTTATTTAATTATAAATTATAAAAATATAAATTTTTAAATTTTGATTTTAAAAATAAAAAATTGAACAGGGTCGGTCCGATTTTGATTGGGATTTAATGATTTTTATCGATTTTGACAGGCTTACAGTTTTTTATTTTTATCCATTAACCGAACTGCACTCACATCTGGTTCACGGTTTGATCGATTGGTCCGGTTCGATTTTGAAATATGAGACTTTACTAATAGCCCTCGACAAGTTTCTCCAAAATTAAATTTTTTGTTAAAAAAATTAATTTCATATTAAAAATAAGCCAATACATGTTCGTTGCTCGTTCCATTACAAAGCCTTATCATATTTTTACTATACATAAGTAGAGTTAAATAAATTAAAAAAGAAAAATTAAATGAATAAATGAACACAAAATAAATAATAATAAATAAAAAAATTTGTAATATTTATTAAATAAATTAAAAGGAATATATATATAAAGAGTAAAAAAATATAAATAAAAAATAAAAAAATGATTTTATAAAATAAATATATTTAATTAAAAAATAATTAATTAATTAAATAAAATACTTATATATAATGGACTTTGGGAAAACTTGGTAATTTTTAAGGGGACACCCATTAAAATTAAATAGCAAGCAATAGTTGACTTTTGTATGCATCCAAATTTGACAAATTAAGATAGGCACGAAAATTTGACAGATAAATTTTTGTATTAAATATTAGAGTGAAAGAAAAGTTTGAGGGGATGTATTTTTGTTTGAGAGTTTCTAGATTGATTTGAGAGAATTAGTGTATTAGGATTTTGGGTTATGAGATAAATCTTTCGTTAGGGTAGGTCTCGACGGTGAGCTCCAAAGAATGCTCCAACCCTTCAACAAGGGTATCATGATTAGCCTCCTCGATGCGGTCGATGAAGTTGGCCTACATATGATCTAGCTCGCCCTTGGTTCTCCTCAACTAGACCTTGGCTTTTATCAACTCAGTCTTGGTCTTTTAATGGTCTGCCTCGGGCCCTTGACCATAGCTTTCTTTGCCTGCAATAGCCTCAAAATCGAATTTCGAGGGGTAGCCTCAACCCGAGCTCCATCCCTCTCATTTCTTGTGACTTGAATAGCCCGACGGAAAGACTCATTCTCAACCTCGGCCTCTTCGAGCTTCTTGTTGATCTTCTCCACCTCTTAGTCAATTCTTCATGCTGGCATTGGGCCTGACCTCCTCAGCAATGGTGTTGGACAGCACGTCTATGTTTATTCCATCAACATATGCAAAAAAACAAGTCATTTCATGAAATAAGATAGGATGTATGAGGTTTAAGGGTTATTACCTTGTGTTTGAGGCGACCCATTTCTTTGATGACCTCATCGGGGGATATTTTTTCATAAACGCAGACTTGTTGGAACGTTACTTTCTGTTCCATGAAGTTGAAGGTCGGGATGAGGTGCCTTATTTTTCCCTCATGTGTTCGGGGAGGTCCTTGGTCCCTAGGACGACGGTTATTGATTTTTGTGGAGTGGGAACTATAAGGGCTTTGCTTCATGATTTCTTGGCCGGAGGTGGATGAGGGCTTCCTCCGAAATGTGCTCGACAACCTCACTACTAATGGTGAGACTTTCTCTTCAATTACTTTGGGGCCGGTAGTGGTGTGCTGGTGGTTCGGATCAATCGAGCAAGAGTCTATTTTGGTGTTTTCTGTCTCGTCGGGAGGAACTGACGAAGTGATCCGAGGGGAGGTTTCACTTGGCCCACCTGAGATTAGGGGTGTTCGCGGTGCGATTCGATTCGATTTTCACCTTTTACATTTCACAGTGCACGTGTTAGCAGTTTCGGAAATTAGAAATCGAAATCGCAAATTTGATAAGGAAAACCATGACGGTTTGAGTTGGCGATTTCGGTTGTTCGGGTCGGCCGTTTGGATTAGAATTTTTTTAAGGAAATTTTTTTGTGTTCTCATAAAATATTTGAAGAGAAAAAATACGTAATTTTCATTTATACATTGCATTTTGTCATATAATCATTAAATATATTAAATTTCATGATTAAAGAAGAAGAAAATATAAAATAATGTCTAATTTGAACGCGGATCGACAGTTTAGGTGGTTTGGGTCATAATTTGCGAGTTGGGCAGTTTGGGTCAAAACCACGCGCTGGCCCAAAATTTGCGGTTCGATTCAGGCTGATAAATACGGGATTAATTATTATTTAAGATAATATGTGATAACAAAAATTATCAAGATTAAACATAATCTTTTTCCTTTATGCGTAACTTGAAATCAATTATAAAAAAATATTACAATTTAGCGATTAGGTGGATTTAGAACATCTCAATATTGGATAAAAAAATTTAATATTTAAATTATAGTCATTGCAAAAGATCAACAATTCCACAACAATAAAAATTGGCTGTCAGATCAGTCACCAAAGACGTTCAATCCTTGAGAAATGAATATGTGGTATGAATAAATTAATATTTTGTTTGGAATTTAGGGTTTAATTATTTAGAATTAGTACATGTGAATCAACGGATGGTATAGGGGGAGGAACGTATGCCAAACGTATCGAAAACCTGAAGGAAGATGTGAGGGCAATGCTGCTTAATAGTAAAGTGGTGGATGTGGATCCTGTTATCAACTGGAGCTTATTGATACCTTGCAAAGACTTGGAGTATCTTATCACTTTCAGGAGGAAATTAAAAGCGTTTTGAATTTCATTTACAACGAAAATAAGAGCAGTTACCGTGATAAGCAGCAAACACAAGAAAGTTTGTATGCAGTAGCGCTTCAATTTGGACTCCTTAGAAAGCATGATTTTGACATACCAACAAGTATGTGCATTTTCGAAAAGCTTAATATTCAAATAATAAAACTTCCAAATGTTTTTAGCTTTCAGCCAATCAATTTTTATCTTTTTATTTTTTTAAAAAAATTTTGAGCACAAGTTTATTATTATATTATAATCCAAATGTGTGCACGTGTTGCAGAAGTTTTTTCTAGTTTCATGGATGAGAAGGGGAAATTTAGGTCTTGCCTCAGTGACAATTGCAAAGGAATTTTAGCTCTTTATGAAGCTGCACATCTTTTGGTAGAAGAAGAAAGCAGTTTCTTCCATGAGGCTAAAAATTTCACAACCACATATCTCAAAGAGTACGTAGTCAAGGATAAGAATGACGAATATCTATCAACATTAGTGAATCATGCATTGGAAATTCCGTTACATTGGAGGATGCTAAGATTAGAGGCACGGTGGTTCATTGATGTATACGAAAAAGGACCAGACATGAACCCTGTATTGGTCGAGCTTGCTAAATTGGACTTTAATGCTGTGCAAGCAACGCATCAACAAGATCTAAAATATGTGTCCGGGTAAGGATAGTTATCTTTTGCCCATGTATGTTTGCTATATAGTTTCATGCGTTTTAATTAAGCATTGCTAAAACTCACAAAATTAATTAAATTGCTTCTGTTCACATATATAATTAAAAGGTGGTGGAAGAATACGGGATTTGGAGAGAAGTTGAATTTTTCAAGGGACAGATTGGTGGAGACTGTCTTCTGGGCAGTGGGTTTGATATTTGAACCTCAGTTTGGATATTGTAGAAGGATGTCAACAAAACTAGGTGCATTAATAACAATTATTGATGATGTTTATGATGTGTATGGTACCTTGGACGAACTTGAGCTATTCACAGATGCAGTTGACAGGTTGGTGATGTTTATTTATAGAGTGTTAATTATTATTATTTTTATCTCTTTCGGATATTGTTGGCATGAAATCAATTACTAATCCCAATGTTTTGATCATTTTAGATGGGAACCTTGTGCAACAGAGCAACTTCCATACTATATGAAGCTATGCTTTCATTCTCTACTTAATTTCACAAATGAAATGGCTTATGAAGCTCTCAAGGAACAAGAAGTTGACGTTATTTCTTACCTTAAGAAAACGGTAGTATTTGTATTATTTTTACTCATTCTAATCAATAATTATGATCTCTTATTGTTATATGATCTCTTATTGGGTATGCTTAAATACTTCAGTGGACAGATCTATGTAAATCCTATTTATTGGAGGCAAAGTGGTACAATAGCGGATACACACCCACTTTTGAAGAATACATCAACAATGCATGGGTTTCAATAGGATCACATGCAATTCTAACGCATGCATTTGTTCTTATCGCAAACCCAATAAGAAAGGAGGTCTTGGATTACGTTATCGAATATCCCAATGTAGTTCGTTGGTCATCGATGATTGTACGACTTGCAGACGATTTGGGGACATCATCCGTAAATATTGAACCTATACATTTCAATTTTCCATATGGACATGTCTTTTTGTCAATTAATAGATAATTTTATTATGTTTTAATATCTTTGATATAGGATGAGCTAAAGAGAGGAGATGTTCCTAAAGCGATTCAATGTTACATGCATGAAACTGGAGTTTCCGAGAATGACGCTCGTGAACATGTACAAAATTTGATTGCTAAGATATGGATGCAGATGAACAAAGACCGATTTGCAAACCCCCACTTGTTTTCAACCTTTTATATCGAGATTGCAATGAATTTGGCGAGAATGGCTCAATGCATATATCAATATGGAGATGGATTTGGTATTCAAGATCATAGTAAGGATCGCATATTGTCACTACTTGTTCGACCCATTCCTTGTTGATGAATGATGACGCTCTTGCTACCCTAAACCCTAAACCCTAAACCTTAAACCCTAACCTTTGGTAATAGAATCTACCGTGTCTGCTCCGAAAAACAAATAAGAGAGTCAATCGAACACTATATGTCACGACCCCCTCCCTAGGGCGGGCCCAACCCTAGAAAGAGGTCCGCGATCAACTTCAGCTCGAGCACTCTATATGCCAAATCAACCAAATTAAAACACATAAATAATACACCACAAATTACAAACTCATAAAGTATACACAACTTTTATGGTTTACAACACAAGACTCAAAGAAAATGCAAATGATGACTCGAATGTCTGGACCAACCCAAAAATACAACTGTGGCACGTGGATCCCAATCTGGTACTGCTCCTGCTATTCTTGCGAACTACCTGAAATGTTTGGGGGAAGAGGGGAATGAGCTTAAAAAGCTCAGCAAGTAAGCACTCATTCTCTCAACATGACCTCACCAACAAAATATGAATATTTATATAAGTATATATATATATATATATATGATAAATAATATATGAAAATATATATATATATATAACAACTAGCTCAGACAAAACATACTCACAACAGCACATCTCAATCAATCAAGATTTGCTATCCGGATTCGGTATAATAATGGATTGAAACCAATGGGAGAGTACCTCATCACAACTCCCAAGGTTTCCCTCTCTATCAAAACCAATGGGAGAGTATCTCATCACAACTCCCAAGGGTTACCATCAACTCGAAACCAATGGAAGAGTATCTCATCACTACTTCCAAGGTTTATCAATATCCCAAACCACCCGATGTCTCATCACATCTATCTCCAACCATTATCATACTAAATCCGGTAGCATAACAATAATCTCACAAATCATCCAATACAACACATCTCATCTCATTTCATCCATCAACTTATCTCAATATCACATAGTACTCGATATTTCAATTCATAGTATGAATATACAATTTATATCTCAAATTAGTATTCATCATTTTATGTTCTCATGCTATCGATTACTCAGTCCATTTTCCAACATTCATATATAAACACATAAATTTATATTATAATACAATATATGAAAATAACATATATTATAATATCATCTCAACAAACATCCAACCTCAACAGTACAAACATCCATCAAACATGACTGCTACTCCGGGTCTAGTATAACAGAGGTCTGCAATATACTCAATGAGGAAGCCCCCGTACTCCCCCATATCAAAACCAATAGAAGAGTCCTCAATGACAACTTCCAAGGTTTCCAACCATATCAACTCGTAAAATGTGAGTAAAATGTACTCAAATAGGAAGCCCCCGTACTTCCCCATATCAAAACCAGTAGGAGTGTACCTCAATGACAACTCCCAAGGTTTTCTATCATCTCATATCATCTGATGTATCATAACATCTCATCTCATCTCAAGTCCGACCACTATTATACCAACCCGGCAGCATATCACAACAACACACATCATCCACACAATGACATCTCACATCCAATCCACAAATCTCATCTCAATAATTATGATTTCATATTATCATACTTTCAACATCTCAATATTATATCTCCACAATATATATATAATATAAATATATATATGATATATCTTATATTTGTATATACCGACTCTCACAACAATCATCAAACATCAAACAAATGTTAAGAGAATCACCACAGAGTGTACTTACCTCTATCCATGCAAAAGCCTTTAATCCTCGCTAAAAATCTGAAAAATGTAAAATTACGATCAGGTCCCTCAATTTATCCAAAATTATGATTTTACCCATAAACTTTCCATACGCCCAAATAGTCCTAAGATTCTTAAATATTACTATTTAATCCCTAATTAGCAGGTTTTACAGTTTTACCCTCTTAATTATGCAAATTTACAATTATATCCAAAACTTTCCAATTCTATCATTTACACCCCCAAAACGGTAATAATTACATACCGAGCTCCAACGATCTCCAAATCTCTCAAAGAAAGATCCAATGGTCAGTGAACCTCTCAAGGATCACAGCGACGGCTTCGAACTTGCTGATACGCTTAACGAGGAAAGCGGGCCCACAACGAAGATCGGGCCCCACAACTAAAAAGCGGGCCCCACCACCAGAAACTTTCAACGGTGAAAAAATATACCAAAATGCTCGTATAACCGAGAGCAACAATCTGATGCGATCGGATCGCCGATCCAACGGTCGGATCTCAAGTTCCAGTACAAATCCCGAATTACCGGTAGATATAAAACGGAAAACAACCCAAACGATGTCGGATCGGGACGTGACCACCGGCGTTGGAAAGATCTCGGCCTGAAAAGTGTTCACTCGCCGGAGGTGGCGGTCAGAAGTGCCCGGAGGTGGCCGGAAAATGCAGAAACGAAGGCGACGACTCGTCATCTTCCAACGGCGCGTGAAGGCGTCCGACGTCCTCTCGGCTCGATCTCGGCGGCTCTGGAAAGCGTACGGCGGCAGCTTTCAGGCGGTCCGGCGCGTGGCGGCTGATGGCCGGCGGTGAAGCGGTGACGACGATTTGAAGAATTGGCAGTGAGAGAAGAAAGAAGAAGAAAAGAAATAGAAGAGAGAGAGAAGTTTTTTTATTTTTTTTTTAAGTCCCACACGTCTGCCACTCTCTTTATAAAATCTTTCCAAAAGCAAATTTTTTTTTTTTTTTTTTTTGTTTTGACTTATGCCCCACTACTAATCAATCATTACATTTTTTTTTTTAAGTATTACACTATAAGTCTAAAAACAATGCAAAAGACTTGGATAAACAGTTTGTATTATGTCATTTTGGTCATATCAATTGAGAATTAAAGGAAAAAAATCATCAATAAGAACAAAAGAGAAATGTTGCATTCCAATTATGTGTTCATTGATTCTATGTGAAACAATTTGCTTTGCAAAATAAGCATAGATTAACCAAACTCTATGTATAATTTGTGCAATTAATTGCATTCTAATTCAATGGATTACCTCCCCCCACCCAAGAAAGAAAGGGAGAAAGAAAACAACCTCTATGGATTATCATCAATTAACATTTAGGTTGTCTATGTCCCTAACGAGAGTGACTTGGTAGTGTAGGCTTAACATTTGACTTACAGGTCATGTGTTCGAATCCAGATGATGTAAATCTGGATTGGATGGTTTGAAAATAAATATCAAATGTTTTCAAAAAAAAAAAAAATTATCATCTACATAAAAATTAGTGCAAAAATTAATTGTAACATAACTTTTAACAAATAGATAAAGTGAGAAACCAGTATCCAAAAAAATACAACAAAAAAACCTAAGTTGTCCATTAGATTCCAACATAATTTGCAGTTTTAGAAAACTAAACCCCAATTTAGATCTAAATGCAAAATAATGATATTATCTCTCTCGCCTCATATTCACCTAGCGAGCTGAATAGAGGATTTAAGAATATTCGTAGCATGATTAGCATGAATAGAAAAAAAGGTTAGCATCATTAAAGTGACTCCCTAGATAAGCTTCAACGTTGCTATTTTGGAATCTAAAATTGGTGTTTAAAAGCTTGAGCCTTTTCCTTTACGATTCTCTAAAATGGAAATTTTTGTAGTAAATTTTTCAAATCTTCAAATGTTATAGTTTGGACGGAGGAGGGACATGTCCCTTTGATGGTATCTCATAGGGACTTGTCTTTCAAATTGAGGGTAATATGATTTTATGCTCCAAGGGATGCATATGAGGGGTATAACCCTTTGGAGGGACGTTGCACCCCAACCCAAAGGGTGCCCTTGAGGCATCCTTCCATGCCTTTATAAGGAGGCATACATGTTCATTCAAGTGATAAGAAAGAAATCTGGATCATCCAAATTTTAGAGCCTCATATTTTTGTTTGAGTCAAGAGAGAGTTCCTTAATTTCCTAGTTCAAGATCTTCTTAAGGAGTGCCCCTTGAAGAAGAGGAATCCAAGTTATCATGGGAGAACATTAGCCATAAAGCGCGTAGAGCACCGAGACGGGGCTAATAAGTTCTTAAGGACAGAGATTGACATCAACTTGGATGTCATTTATAAGGTTTTTATGGTTCTTAAACTTTTATGGTTCATGCATGATAAAGTAGATCTGAAATTTGCTTATGGTTTTGATTATTGTTTGCATGTTAAATTTTCTATTTAATGACACTATAACACCAAAAATCTTAAGAACTTATCAATTAGTGTTGTTAGATAGTAATTCGCATGCTAAGATAAGAAAATTTTCTGGAAAAATAAAATATGTGCAAGAAAAATACGTAGGGCGTTCGAACGCCCGGCAAACGCGAAGGCAAAAATCTAAATTTTCGTAAAAACGTTTGAACACGTCTTCAAACACAACTCGAACGCAAGCCTTCTACCTAAGAACGTTCGAACGCGTATTCAAACATAACTCGAACGTAACCCTACTGACTTAGAACGTTCGAACGCGTCTTAAATGCAACATAAACGCGAACACTCTGGAATATTCCGTCCGAACGCGTACTCGAACGCTCCACGAACGTGAACTCTCTGGAACACTTCGTTCGAACGCGTTATAGAATACTACACGAACGTATGCATACTGGACAGTCTTGTTTGAATGTAGATACAAACGCGACACTAACGAAATTAATCCTGGAAGTGTTTCTAAACTGAAATTGACTTAGATTTATTTAATTAATCATAATATTAACTTAGTAAATCATATACTGAATCATAATAATCTTGTTAGTATAGATTTAAGTTATTATTAGGGTGTTCAATTATCATAAGCATACACATAGTGATAAAGTTAAAAATTAATTGTGTGTTGCATACATGGTTGAGAATTTAAAGTGTAATTATACACAAGTGATTCCATCCAATCTTAATTGACACATGCACATATGTCTACATATTGAATATTGTATTGTAAAATTAAAAGTGTATTACTAAGTTTTGAATC
>SKCR01012739.1:0-12035 GCA_019454045.1 Zanthoxylum bungeanum
CGAACCCGAGACCGAGAGTGATTGCGAGCGCATTCGCATTTCGAATTCGAGCGCGGCACGCGAGTCACATCAAGCGTCAAATCGTTTGTCACACATGCGTCAAATCAATTGTCACTTTGAGTGATGTGACTTGACAACATGTCACTTTATTAAAGTGATGTGATGTGACTTAAAGTAAAAAGTTGAAATGATGGGTGATAAGTTGATTGAAAGCTTTTGCTTTAATTTTAATAGAAAAAGTAAATGGTTTATTAAATAATTTGGAAATTATATAAACCTTTTTACATTTTTTATTTCTAATTATCATTCTCTCTCTCCAACATGCAAGAAACGATCTCTCATTTTCCCTCTCTTTTCTCTCCTCTTCTTCACGGCTTCACTGCCGATTTTGCTTAAAAAGTTTCTGGTTTCACCGATTTTTGAGAAGCAAAATTGAAGAAGACTTAGTGCTAGCACACCATGAGTGATACATAGGTGATAGGGAAGTGTCTTCATGAGCTTGGATTTAATTTTTGGAGCTTGAAGCTTTGAGCTTCCATGGAGTCCTTCAATGGCCGAATGAACAAGAAGCAATACAGCCCCTACCGTGCACTCCACTGCAGTTCCAGAAGCCATTACCGAGCTTGGAGGGAGGCAAAAAACGCATGTTCTTCATTCATCAAAACCGTTCAATGTGAGTTATGTTTCCGCCTTACTCCTTTGTTGTGTTCATACTCGATTTTTATGCTTGATTTGTTGATCTTGGGACTTGATTTAAACTCCAACAACATACCAACGTATAAAGCTAGGCTTTTAGCGGAAAAGTATCATTATCAACATTGTGTTGGTTACGATTCAACCTTTTACCCGTTGCCACAGTAAAACCATTTGGATAATGCTTGCTAACGCTGCATGTTTCATTTATCAAATATGTCAGCCTAACTGGAAAATCGCTTTCCTGAAAAGGAAACCTTTTGGAAGATGTTTACAACATCCTGTCGGTTTTGTCATACCAAAACTAGCAAACAAGGTTTGCAAGTTATTCGATCCATTTTTGGATTGAAGAAAGCATTAGGTTCTTGGAATTGTGGTTATGATGTGATCATATTGGTTTATGATTTAATTCAAAACGAAATGATTCTTGTGTATATAAGAGGGTTAGTGGGAGCGCACTGACAATGGCTGTCCTATAAATAATGATAATATGTCATTTCTTGGAAATTATATTCCCATAAATAAAATCGGTGAAAGCTTGGCTTTCGATAAAACTCTCCGAGAAACCGTACATTGAAAAACATACGCGACCTGGTGTCTCATACGCCTTGAGCATATGGATTCACAAACAGGCCAATCCAAGTGATAGTCACTGGATTGATGTTAAGAACATCCGTTAGTATCTTAGAGAACTAAGGATGCTGTCTTAATCTTTGGAGATGGAGAACTTGAAGTGACTGGGATCACTGTAGCAAGTTTCCTAACCGATGAAGACGACTACAAGTCGTAAAACGGTACTATAAGTTTGAAATGGAATAGTGAGCTGGAAATCTTCCAAGCAAGATATTGTACCGATGAAATAAACAACAATGCGGGTTATTGCTGCAGCTGAGGAGGCAATATAAGCCATTTGGGTCGATAAAAAATCTAAATAGATTAGATATAGTTCTGTTAGCAGCTGAGCTAGGCGTCAACACAGGCTAAAGAATTAATGGTCTCATCAACGATCCACATATATACTTCGATTTTCATCTGATTCGTTCGGATCATACATCGTGGCGATGTGATGATCGAATAAATCGCATCAGATGATAATCATGCAAATCCGCTGACAAAAGTATTTTCTTAGCAATTTGAGCCAACAATACATAGTTCGGGTGTCAGACACTCGAGTGACTGGCTATAGGCCAAGTGGGAGATTGTTGGACAATTATGACCCATAGCGTCACTATTTGTACAGATCATGGTGTTGTTGTACAAATTAACTATGTGACAAAGGAGATTGCTCTCTTATCATTTGTGATTAGATCACCTAGATGTATAAATGATAGGAGGTCCCTATGATTTGTTCCTGGACTGAGAATGATATGAGACAGTATCACTCCACGAAGGATAACATCATAAATATCCCTATTCAGAGTATATCGAGATTGGACATCGATAAATGCGTAAAAGACTAGTACTGCACTTGTGCGCGTTGTGAGGGCACAACGACATAGTTCTCATATATTTGGGTATATGATACTCATGCAAGTGTATTAGGAGGTTGTGTTTTACCGATGGTACGGGAAACAGCTTCGCTCCGGATAGACCCCCTTGGAATTCCATTGGTAGTATGACTATGTGTCTATAGAAGTCTGAAATCAGGTAGGTGTATCTGTTCTTAACCTAAAACTTGCACTGCTAATACTTGCGACAATCAATATACTTTGGTTGCGGTCATCCAGGGCTTTTTTAACAGGTTCTATGTACGCCTATGCTGGGTATATTGAGAATCGTAGTGTATTTGGTTATGATGTCAAGACGGAAGTATCACTCCAGTCATATGGAGATGATGGTCACGTAGGATACGGTACTAGTACTCTTAAGTACTGTAGTCGTCGGGATAAAATGGCAATGCCATGTTTATCTGAATATAAGGACTTGTTACCAGACATCCGACATGTGCTTCGTACGGGGCAGACACAATTCCAGCCCCAGGCCTAGCACGTGATCATCCGATACTGGACAGAAATACGCAATACTATGTATACTACGCCTGCTATAGATCCTTTATTCCTGTAATGATATTTCTGGAGAATTGGGTAGGCATGGCGCTTTGCTAGAAGCTAACCTTATCTTGTAAATCGGTATAAACGTAGTAAGAGGTATTTACGTGTTCGGATACCAAACTAAGGAAGGCATCGTTTGGATGATACCAAACTAAAACCCAAATTGGATAAATGCCAATTGTAGGTTATCCTAGGGATACCATAAGTATTGTACTTATACAACTCACTTGAGAACAATGTAATTGTTGCTCACCATGCGGTTTTCCTAAGTGGAATATCTATATGCAGTGGTTAAGTGAGAGGATACTAAAACTCGATGAAAATTGTAGTGATACTATTCAAGGCACCATTCCTTAATGGAACATAAATAGTTCATCAAGGATGATCTTACTATTCCAATAATCTTCGAATGCACAAGAACCACGTATGTCGGAGAGAGTCAGAAAACAACATGGGGTATGGGTTTCTGATCTCACCTCATAAAGATGTCAATCTTTTGAGGTATACCAACTGACTACGTATGAGGAAGTGATACAAGTGGTATCGACTCCCTATTATGGCAAAGTGCCATGAATCCGAATGGATTCCATGTATATCAACTAAGTTTGGATACAAGTTGATGTACCGCAAGGCATTGTGCCTATTGGTACTTTATAAGTCTTCAAGGAAGACATACATGGATGACAACATACCAACGTATAAAGCTAGGCTTTTAGCGGAAAGGTCTCATTATCAACATTGTGTTGATTACGATTCAACCTTTTACACTGTTGCCACAGTAAATCCATTTGGATAATGCTGCTAACGCTGCATGTTTCATTTATCAAATATGTCAGCCTAACGGGAAAATCGCTTTCCTGAAAAGGAAACCTTTTGGAAGATGTTACAACATCCTGTCGGTTTTGTCGTTACCAAAACTAGCAAACAAGGTTTGCAAGTTATTCGATCCATTTTTGGATTGAAGCAAACATAGGTTTCTTGGAATTGTCGTTTTGATGTGATCATATCGGTTTATGATTTAATTCAAAAAACGAAATGATTCTTGTGTATATAAGAGGGTTAGTGGGAGCGCACTGACAATGGCTATCCTATAACTAATGATAATATGTAATTTCTTGGAAATTATATTCCTATAAATAAAATCGGTGAAAGCTTGGCTTTCGATAAAACTCTCCGAGAAACCGTACATTGAAAAACGTACGCGACCTGGAGTCTCATACGCTTTGAGCATATGGATTCACAAACAGGCCAATCCAAGTGATAGTCTCTGGATTGATGTTAAGAACATCTGTTAGTACCTTAGAGAACTAAGGATGCTGTCTTAATCTTTGGAGATGGAGAACTTGAAGTGACTGGGATCACTGTAGCAAGTTTCCTAACCGATAAAGACGACTACAAGTCGTAAAACGGTACTATAAAGTTTGAAACGAAACAGTGAGCTGGAAATCTTCCAAGCAAGATACTGTTATCGAATAAACAATAAATGCGGGTTATTGCTGCAGCTGAGGCGGCAATAGAAGCCATTTGGGTCGATAAAAAATCTAATTAGATTAGATATAGTTCTGTTAGGTGATGAGCTAGGCGTCAGCACAGGCTAAAGAATTAATGGTCTCATCAACGATCCACAAATATACTTCGATATTCATCTGATTCGTTCGGATCATACATCTTGGCGATGTGATGATTGAATAAATCGTATCAGATGATAATCATGAAAATCCGCTAACAAAAGTCTTTTCTCAGTAATTTGAGCCAACCGTACATAGTTCGGGTGTCAGACACTCGAGTGACTGGCTATAGGCCAAGTGGGAGATTGTTGGACAATTATGACCCATAGCGTCACTATTTGTACAGATCATGGTGTTGTTGTACAAATTAACTATGTGACAAAGGAGATTGCTCTCTTATCATTTGTGATTAGATCACCTAGATGTATAAATGATAGGAGGTCCCTATGATTTGTTCCTGGACTGAGAATGATATGAGACAGTATCACTCCACGAAGGATAAATCATTATATATCCCTATTCAGAGTATTATCGAGATTGGACATCGATAAATGCGTAAAAGACTAGTATTGCACTTGTGCGCGTTGTGAGGGCACAACGACATAGTTCTCATATATTTGGGTATATGATACTCATGCAAGTGTAATATGAGGTTTTGTTTTACCGTTGGTACGGGAAACAGCTTCGCTCCGGATAGACCCCCTCGGAATTCCATTGGTAGTATGACTATGTGTCTATGGAAGTCCGAAATCAGGGTTGGTGTATTTGGTCTTAACCTAAGACTTGCACCGCTAATACTTGCGACAATCAATATACTTTGGTTGCGGTCATCCAGGGCTTTAACAGGTTCTGTGTACGCCTATGCAGGGTATATTGAGAATCGTAGTGTTGTTGGGTGTGATGTCAAGACGGAAGTATCACTCCAGTCATATGGAGATGATGGTCACGTAGGATACGGTAGTAGTACTCTTAAGTATTGCAGTCGTCGGGATAAAAATGACAAGGCCTGTTTATCTGATTATAAGGACTAGTTTACCAGACATCCGACATGTGCTTCGTACGGGGCAGACACAATTCCAGCCCCAGGGGTAGCACGTGATCATCCGATACTGGACAGAAATATGCAATACTATGTATACTACGCCTGATATAGATCCTTTATTCCTGTAAGGATATTTCTGGAGAATTGGGTAGGCATGGCGCTTTGCTAAAGAGCCAACCTCATCTTGTAAATCGGTATAAACGTAGTACGAGGTACTTACGTGTTCGGATACCAAACTAAGGTAGGCATACGTTGGATGATACCAAACTAAAACCCAAATTGGATAAGTGCCAATTGTAGTATATCCTAGGGATACCATAAGTATTGTACTTATACAACTCACTTGAGAACAATGTATTGTTGCTCACCATGCGGTTTTCCTAAGAGGAATACCTATATGCAGTGGTAACTGAGAGGACAGTAAGACTCGATGAAAATTGTAGTGATACTATTCAAGGCACCCATTCCTTAATGGAACATAAATAGTTCATCAAGGATGAAACTATTCCAATAATCTTCAAATAGTCCGAAAACAACATAGGGTATGGGTTTCTGATCTCACCTCATAAAGATGTCAATCTTTTGAGGTATAACAACTGACTACGTATGAGGAAGTGATACAAGGTATCGACTACCTATTATGGCAAAGTGCCATGAATCCGAAATGGATTCCATGTATATCAACTAAGTTGGATACTAGTTGATGTACCGCAAGACATTGTGCCTATTGGTACTTATAAGTCTTCAAGGAAGACATACATGGATGACAACATACCAACGTATAAAGCTAGGCTTTTAGCGGAAAGGTATCATATCAACATTGTGTTGATTACGATTCAACCTTTTACCTGTTGCCACAGTAAATCCATTTGGATAATGCTTGCTAACGCTACATGTTTCATTTATCAAATATGTCAGCCTAACGGGAAAATCGCTTTCCTGAAAAGGAAACCTTTTGGAAGATGTTTACAACATCCTGTCGGTTTTGTCGTACCAAAACTAGCAAACAAGGTTTGCAAGTTATTCGATCAATTTTTGGATTGAAGCAAGCATTAGGTTCTTGGAATTTTCGTTTTGATGTGATCATATTGGTTTATGATTTAATTCAAAACGAAATGATTCTTGTGTATATAAGAGGGTTAGTGGGAGCGCACTGACAATGGCTGTCCTATTAATAATGATAATATGTCATTTCTTGGAAATTATATTCCCATAAATAAAATTGGTGAAAGCTTGGCTTTCGATAAAACTCTCCGAAAAACCGTACATTGAAAAACGTACGCAACCTGGTGTCTCATACACTTTGAGCATATGGATTCACAAACAGGCCAATCCAAGTGATAGTCTCTGGATTGATGTTAACAACATCCGTTAGTATCTTAGAGAACTAAGGATGCTGTCTTAATCTTTGGAGATGGAGAACTTGAAGTGACTGGGATCACTGTTGTAGCAAGTTTCCTAACCGATAAAGACGACTACAAGTCGTAAAACGGTACTATAAAGTTTGAAACAAAACAGTGAGCTGGAAATCTTCCAAGCAAGATACTGTTACCGAATAAACAATAAATGGCGGGTATTGCTTGCAGCTGATGCGGCAATAGAAGCCATTTGGGTCGATAAAAAATCTAATTAGATTAGATATAGTTCTATTAGGTGCTGAGCTAGGTGTCAGCACAGGCTAAAGAATTAATGGTCTCATCAACGATCCACATATATACTTCGATATTCATCTGATTCATTCGGATCATACATCGTGGCGATGTGATGATCGAATAAATCGCATCATATGATAATCATGCAAATCCCTGACAAAGTATTTTCTCAGTAATTTGAGCCAACCGTACATAGTTCGGGGTCAGACACTCGAGTGACTGGCTATAGGCCAAGTGGGAGATTGTTGGACAATTATGACCCATAGCGTCACCATTTGTACAGACCATGGTGTTGTTGTACAAATTAACTATGTGACAAAGGAGATTGCTCTCTTATCATTTGTGATTAGATCACCTAGATGTATAAATGCTAGGAGGTCCCTATGATTTGTTCCTGGACTGAGAATAATATGAGACAGTATCACTCCACGAAGGATAAATCATTAAATATCCCTATTGAGAGTATTATCGAGATTGGACATCGATAAATGCGTAAAAGACTAGTATTGCACTTGTGCGCGTTGTGAGGGCACAGCGACATAGTTCTCATATATTTGGGTATATGATACTCATGCAAGTGTAATAGGAGGTTTTTTTTACCGATGGTACGGGAAACAGCTTCGCTCCGGATAGACCCCATCGGAATTCCATTGGTAGTATGACTATGTATCTATGGAAGTCCGAAATCAGGGTTGGTGTATTTGGTCTTAACCTAAGACTTGCACCGCTAATACTTGCGATAATCAATATACTTTGGTTGCGGTTATCCAGGGCCTTAACAGGTTCTGTGTACGCCTATGCAGGGTATATTGAGAATCGTAGTGTGTTGGGTGTGATGTCAAGACGGAAGTATCACTCCAGTTATATGGAGATGATGGTCACGTAGGATATGGTACTAGTACTCTTAAGTACTGCAGTCGTCGGGATAAAATGACAAGGCCATGTTTATCTGATTATAAGGACTAGTTACCAGACATCCGACATGTGCTTCGTACGGGGCAGACACAATTCCAGCCCCATGCCTAGCACGTGATCATCCGATACTGGACAGAAATACGCAATACTATGTATACTACGCCTGATATAGATCCTTTATTCCTGTAAGGATATTTCTGGAGAATTGGGTAGGCATGGCGCTTTGCTAGAAGCCAACCTCATCTTGTAAATCGGTATAAACGTAGTACGAGATACTTACGTGTTCAGATACCAAACTAAGGTAGGCATACTTTTGGATGATCCCAAACTAAAACCCAAATTGGATAAGTGCCAATTGTAGGTTATCCTAGGGATACCATAAGTATTGTACTTATACAACTCACTTGAGAACAATGTAATTGTTGCTCACCATGCGGTTTTCCTAAGAGGAATACCTATATGCAGTGGTAAGTGAGAGGACAGTAAGACTCGATGAAAATTTTTGTGATACTATTCAAGGCACCCATTCCTTAATGGAACATAAATAGTTCATCAAGGATGAAACTATTCCAATAATCTTCGAATAGTCAGAAAACAACATGGGGTATGGGTTTCTGATCTCACCTCATAAAGATGTCAATCTTTTGAGGTATACCAACTGACTACGTAGGAGGAAGTGATACAAGGTATCGACTCCCTATTATGGCAAAGTGCCATGAATCCGAAATGGATTCCATGTATATCAACTAAGTTTGGATACTAGTTGATGTACCGCAAGGCATTGTGCCTATTGGTACTTTATAAGTCTTCAAGGAAGACATACATGGATGACAACATACCAACGTATAAAGCTAGGCTTTTAGCGGAAAAGTATCATTATCAACATTGTGTTGATTACGATTCAACCTTTTACCTGTTGCCACAGTAAATCCATTTGGATAATGCTTGCTAACGCTGCATGTTTCATTTATCAAATATGTCAGCCTAACGGGAAAATCGCTTTCCTGAAAAGGAAACCTTTTGGAAGATGTTTACAACATCCTGTCGGTTTTGTCGTACCAAAACTAGCAAACAAGGTTTGCAAGTTATTCGATCAATTTTTGGATTGAAGCAAGCATTAGGTTCTTGGAATTGTCATTTTGATGTGATCATATTGGTTTATGATTTAATTCAAAACGAAATGATTCTTGTGTATATAAGAGGGTTTGTGGGAGCGCACTGACAATGGATGTCCTATAAATAACGATAATATGTCATTTCTTGGAAATTATATTCCTATAAATAAAATCGGTGAAAGCTTGGCTTTCGATAAAACTCTCCGAGAAACCGTACATTGAAAAACGTACGCGACCTGGTGTCTCATACGCTTTGAGCATATGGATTCACAAACAGGCATCCAAGTGATAGTCTCTGGATTGATGTTAAGAACATCCGTTAGTATCTTAGAGAACTAAGGATGCTGTCTAATCTTTGGAGATGGAGAACTTGAAGTGACTGGGATCACTGTAGCAAGTTTCCTAACCGATAAAGACGACTACAAGTCGTAAAACGCGTACTATAAAGTTTGAAACGAAACAGTGAGCTGGAAATCTTCCAAGCAAGATACTGTTACCGAATAAACAATAAATGCGGGTTATTGCTGCAGCTGAGGCGGCAATAGAAGCCATTTGGATCGATAAAAAATCTAATTAGATTAGATATAGTTCTGTTAGGTGCTGAGCAGGCGTCAGCACAGGCTAAAGAATTAATGGTCTCATCAACGATCCACATATATACTTCGATATTCATCTGATTCGTTCGGATCATACATCGTGGCGATGTGATGATCGAATAAATCGCATCAGATGATAATCATGCAAATCCGCTGACAAAAGTCTTTTCTCAGCAATTTGAGCCAACCGTACATAGTTCGGGTGTCAGACACTCGAGTGACTGGCTATAGGCCAAGTGGGAGATTGTTGGACAATTATGACCCACAGCGTCACTATTTGTACAGATCATGGTGTTGTTGTACAAATTAACTATGTGACAAAAGAGATTGCTCCCTTATCATTTGTGATTAGATCACCTAGATGTATAAATGATAGGAGGGGTCCCTATGATTTGTTCCTGGAATGAGAATGATATGAGACAGTATCCTCCACGAAGGATAAATCATTAAATATCCCTATTCAGAGTATTATCGAGATTGGACATTGATAAATGCGTAAAAGACTAGTATTGCACTTGTGCGCGTTGTGAGGGCACAACGACATAGTTCTCATATATTTGGGTATATGATACTCATGCAAGTGAAATAGGAGGTTGTGTTTTACCGATGGTATGGGAAACACGGCTTCGCTCCGGATAGACCCCCTCGGAATTCCATTGGTAGTATGACTATGTGTCTATGGAAGTCTGAAATCAGGGTAGGTGTATTTGGTCTTAACCAAAGACTTGCACCGCTAATACTTGCGACAATCAATATACTTTGGTTGCGGTCTTCCAGGGCTTTAACAGGTTATGTGTACGCCTATTGTTGGGTATATTGAGAATCATAGTGTGTTGGGTGTGATGTCAAGACAGAAGTATCACTCCAGTCATATGGAGATGATGGTCACGTAGGATACGGTACTAGTACTCTTAAGTACTGCAGTCGTCTGGATAAAATGGCAATGCCATGTTTATCCGATTATAAGGACTAGTTACCAGACATCCGACATGTGCTTCGTATGGGGCAGACACAATTCCAGCCCCAGGCCTAGCACGTGATCATCCGATACTGGACAGAAATACGCAATACTATGTATACTACGCCTGATATAGATCCTTTATTCCTGTAAGGATATTTATGGAGAATGGGTAGGCATGGCGCTTTGCTAGAAGCCAACCTTATCTTGTAAATCGGTATTAAACGTAGTACGAGGTACTTACGTGTTCGGATAGTCCGACGACCGAATTTACTGCCAACATATCCGAGGATCTCATGGGTCGCTTCCCGAAGATTCACCGATGACGTATGACTCGCACTCTAAATTAATCTGGGATTAATTAGAAGAGAGAGAAAATTAATCTCGGATTAATTGCGGAGATATTTTATCTGGGATAAAATATCAATTAAAGAGAGATAACGATTAATTTGGAATTAATCGATAAATAATATATTCGATATATTATACGAAATTGGATTTCGACGCGGAATTAAAATTAGAGATTAATTCGGGCGAACGAATTAATTTAGGATTAATTCGTTAGCGACATGAATAGTGACTTCACTAGGCGTAATCATTTAATTACGAAACAACAGAAAATTCATTAATTTGGAATTAGCGAACCCGAGCCCGAGATTATTTACGAGCGTATTCGCATTTCGAATTCGAGTGCGGCATGCAAGTCACATCAAGCGTCAAATCACTAGTCACATCAAGCATCAAATCATGTCACTTTGAGTGATGTGAAACTTGATTGATGATGTGATTTATTGATGGTAGTTGTTGGAAAGCTTTACCATTTGACTTTTTGAAAGCCAAAAAGTGGTAAATCATTAATTATTTTTGGAAAAATATATAAGTGTATTAGATACACTTTTCAACCTAACAAAACACATCTCTCTCTCTCACAATTTCTCTCTTCTTCATGCCCATGGAGGGCATTTTTTCCTTCTGTTTTGGCAGTGAACTGCCGAGTGACAAGGAGAAAATGGGAAGCTTAGAGTCGCAATTTTGTGGCAAAATCGGGAGTGCTAGCACACTACGAAATCATGCGAAGGCGATAGGGAAGTCTACCCATGAGCCGGGAATCATTTGACGAAGCTTGGAGCTTGGATTCTTGATGATCAAAACCAAAAATGGAGACTCAACAGTAGTGGAATGTCGTGAGAACCAGTGAGCAGAATTTCAATTTTGTTCGTCAAAGCGTCACTCAACCGATCGATGTGAGTATTCCACAACTTCGTTGATTTGTATTCCACATATTTCATGCTTGTTTATGATCTTGAGACCTTAGCAAACACCAACACCCAATACCACACAAATTACCAAATTTCTTCCAATTTTCAATGTTAATTAATTTAAAATTCGAACTTGGCTTCTCGGTTTTTGGCTCGGCAAGGGGTGCCTCTGTTGGATCTTCGTAGTTGGTGTTTTAGTCACTGGTTCAAGCTTCTGATTCCGTCTCGGCAATGGTGGGTTCTGTG
>SKCR01012740.1:0-12013 GCA_019454045.1 Zanthoxylum bungeanum
ATTGTATAGATATTCGAACCAATGGAGTTGTCACAATTGATCATAATTCGCTGCCTCACAAGCTATCTCTTCCCGAACCCATTGAAATATATTTTTTGTATAAACCTTAGAAAAATATTTTTCGAGGCTATGCAGATGTGTCATTAATACTGGACTATTGTCAGCCCCTTAGACTGGTTGCTCAAAAAAATGGGGAACGAGTGGCTTGGTGGCAGCCAAGAACTCGCAAGAAGCACATGGCTTGGGTGGGCTGTGTGTGTGGGCAGTTGGTGCTGTCTTGAGGGAGTTTTGCTAACATAGTGGGCAATTGGTGCTGTCCCAAGGAAGTGTTGCTGAGACATTGGGCGGTTGGTGCTGTCCATAGGGAGTTGATGCTATCTTGGATAAGGCAATTGCGTGCACATGCAGCAGACATGCAGGGCAGTTGCGGGAGGCAGTTGGCGTGCACTTGCATAGTAGTTAGCGTGCACTTGCAAGGGAGTTGGCTTCACATGCTGAACACATGGGGTAGTTGCGAGGGAAACTACTAGTAACTGGCGAGTTGGGAAATATGTGGGGAAATTCGTGTGGTGCTTGTGTGTGTGTGTGAGAACTTCCTAGAGCAGTTGGGATGTAACTGTTGTATGTGTATTTGGCCGGTGCCTATTGGGCCAGCACACCCTAGGGCAGTAAGGGTGTAACTGTTGCTAGTATATATTGTATTGTGAAAAACATGCACAGGGAGAAAGTATAGTACATGGGAGTACAAGAGTGAATGTTCATTGTGCCTTTGTATGTTTAGCACGAATCCTTGTAATTGCTTTGGTGAGTAATAAAAATGTTGGGGATTGTCCTTTAAAGCTTGTATCTTGTATTTACTTGATGTGTGGGTTGCTTGTGTGCTTACTGTGAGGGTGTGTGAACATCGCGAGTGACTACTTGTGGCTTGTGTGGGTACTTGCGAGAAAATGCTAACTAAGTTGGTTGAACTTAGTGCCGCACTTGACTAAGGAAACTTGGGGTTCAAATTTAGCCGTGTGACAACTGGTATCAGAGCATTATCTTGGGCTGATGGCGGACAGATCTAACGCTGAATTGAAGGAGCGGGTGGCTAAGTGGAGGCACTCGTTGGGGAGTCTAGCCGAGAGACTACTCCTCCATTGTTCTTGGCGATGGAAAAATTGGCAGAAGAAATTATTGGCCTTCGGAACAACCTTGACACACAACATGTTGATGCAGAAGAACACATTACAATAGTCACCAGAGTTTGTGTAGCTTTGGTGGAGGCGTGGAAATGAAGTAGAGAGGAGATGATAGAGGAAATCACTCTTCTCAAGAGGGCATTGGGTCGTGGACAACCTGTTGGGGGTAAGGGCGCGACCAAGTTGAAAGTTCATGAACCAAAACCATTCGGTGGTACTCGAAATGCGGAGGAGTTGGAGAGTTTCTTATGGGATATGGATCAGTACTTCAAGGATGCTCATGTCCTAGAGGTAGAGAAAGTGACTATCACGAGCATGTACTTGGCTGGTGATGCCAAATTATGGTGGAGAACTCGGTTGGATGATGATGAGACAACGGGGTGTCCCACAATAACCACATGGGATGCGCTGAAGAAGGAGTTGAATGACCAATTTCTCCCCACCAACACAGCATGGATTGCAAGGGAAACTTTGAAAAGTTTGAAGCAAACTGGTTCCATTCATGAGTATGTGAAGCAATTCAGTTCCTTGATGTTGGACATAAGGAACATGTCAGATGAGGACAAGCTATTTAATTTCATGCATGGATTGCAAACTTGGGCACAAAATGAGGTACTGAGGCAAGATGTGCGTGACTTGACTGCAGCCATGGCAGAAGCAGATTTCCTTGTGGATTATAGACCTAGTTTTTCAACCAAGTCCAAACCTAATCCGAAGGGCAAATGGAAAGAGAAGTAAAAGGACTCGAAGAAGGGGGAAAAGAAGAAGAACAAAGAGGGAAAAGGGAAGTCACAAGATGATGGTAAGTTCAAGGGAGGGAACAACAACAACAACACCAACAATGGCTGTTTCATCTGTGATAGTCCACATAGGGCGAGAGATTACCCCGAAAAGGAGAAACTGAATACACTTATGGCTGCGAAAATAGGCAAGGAAGGGGAATGAGACTCGGCCGGGCCTAGTCAGATGAACTCTCTTCAGTTGGTGAATGCAATTCGGGAAGACCGATTTGATAATGGCTTGATATATGTCCAAGTTCTCATTAATGGGAAAATAGTGAGGGCAATGATGGACACTAGGGCTACATATAACTTTGTTACGGTAGGAGTTGCTGAGAAGTTGGGCCTCGAATTGACTAAATCAGGGCGTAGCATTAAGGCTGTCAATTCGACAGCAAAGTAAGTTCAAGGCACAGTTACGGGTGTAATGATACAACTTGGCCAGTGGCATAGGTCATGCACGTTGATGGCAATACCTTTGGATGATTTTGAGTTGATTTTGGGGAATCAGTTTTTCATCCAGGCCAAGGTTGAGGTGATGCCTTACTTGGCGGGTCTTTTGATTGGTGATGAGGACCAACCATGCTTTGTCTCTGCTGTTGGCAGAGTGTGTGGGAGTAAACCGGCTGAGGGACAACATGAGTTGGTGTCAGCCTTACAGATTAAGAGTGGGTTGAAATGTGGGGAAGAAACATACTTGGCTGCACTAATAGAAGTCAAAGCGGGAAAGACAGTGGAGGTGCCTGATGTGGTTGCCGAACTATTGATGGAATACAAAGATGTAATACCTCCAGAGTTTCCGAAGTCCCTTCCGCCTCAAAGACCTACTGACCACAAGATAGAATTGGTCCATGGTACTCGGCCGCCATCCCAAGTACCTTACGGATGAGTCCTCCGGAACTAGTTGAATTGCGCAAGCAATTGGGGGAGTTGCTTGACATTGGAATGATCCAGCCCTCTAAAGCTCCATATGGTGCGTCAGTCATATTCCAGAAGAAGCAAAATGGATCTTTACGGATGTGTGTGGATTATCGGGCTTTGAACAAGGTAACGATCAAGAACAAGTACCCAATTCTTTTGGTGGCAGATTTGTTTGATCGTTTGTCCAAGGCGTTCTACTTCACGAAGCTAGATTTACAGTCTGGATATTGGCAAGTGTGGAATGCTGAAGGGGATGAAAGGAAGACTAATTGTGTGACAAGGTATGGATCATATGAATTTTTAGTAATGTCTTTCGGACTTACTAAGGCACCAGCTATTTTCTGCAATTTAATGAATGATGTGTTGTTTGAGTTTGTGGACCGATTTGTGGTTGTGTATCTGGATGACATAGTAATATACAGTGAAACCCTTGCTGATCATTTGCATCATTTGAGATTGGCGTTGGAGAAACTGAGACAACATGCACTGTATGTTAAAATGGAAAAATGTGAATTTGCCCAACAAGAAATGATGTTTCTGGGTCATTGGACGAGAGAAAAGTCCAGGCCATTAGGGATTGGCCTAGTCCTTCCAAAGTTGCCGAGTTGCGGTCATTTTTGGGGTTGGCTAACTATTACCGTAAGTTCTTCAAGGGATATTCAAAACGGGTGGCTCCCTTGACTGGTTTCTGAAAAAGGAACAAAATTGGGTGTGGAGTGTGCAATGCCAGGAGGCATTCGAGGATTTGAAGGGGCGGTAGCAGAGAAGCCTGTTTTGCGATTGCCGGACTTCGAGTTACCATTTGAGGTGCACACTGATGCGTTTGATAGGGCCATTGGGGGTGTATTGGTGCAGAATTCACATTCGGTTGTCTTTGAAAGCAGGAAATTGAAGGATGCTGAGCAGCGGTATTCAGCACATGAGAAGAAGATGACGACATTTGTTCATTGCCTAAACACTTGGCGGCATTACTTGCTGGGTTCGCATTTCAGGGTAGTGACAGATAATGTTGCCAACACCTTCTTCAAGACACAGAAGAAGTTGAGTCCTAAGCAATCGAGGTGGTAAGAGATGCTTGCTAAATTTTATTTTGAGTGGGAGCACCGATCTGATAGGAATAACCAAGTTGTGAATGTTCTTAGTCGCAAGGCTGTAGTGGAGGTAGTAACGACAATTTCGATTTTAGATTTCGATTTTCTGGATAGAATCAGGGAAGCATCACCATTGGATCAGGTTTATCAACGACTAGTGGGGAAAGTTGCTGATGGTCAGGTCCGAAAATATTGGGTAGATGCTGGTTTGCTCTATGCAAAGGGAGGAAGACCTTTTGTTCCGAGTTATGGGAACCTCAGGAGGGAGTTGCTGAGGGAGACACACGATGCACAGTGGGAGGGACATCCTAGTGTTGAGAGAACATTGGCTTTGCTGGCTCGGAGTTGGTATTGGCCGAGGATGGAACATGACATTGAGGCCTATGTGAGATCTTGCCTAGTGTGTCAGCTGGATAAAACAGAGAGGAAGAAAGAGGCAGGGATTTTACAACCCCTGCCCATTCCGGAACAACCATGGAAGAGTGTTTCTATGGACTTCATTGGGGGATTTCCAATAGTGTAAGGGTATGGTTCAGTGCTGGTAGTGGTGGATCGGTTCTCCAAGTATGTTGTGTTCAAGGTAGCGCCGTATGCGTGACTTGCGGAGGAAATTGCACGCCTATTTTTCAGAGATGTGGTGAAATATTTTGGGTTGCCGTAAGACGTAGTGAGTGACAAAGATGCACGGTTCACAGGTCGGTTTTGGACTGAGTTATTTGGCTTGATGGGGTCAGACTTGAAATTTTCTACGGCAAATCATCCCCAGACAGATGGTCAGACGGAAAGGGTGAATGAGTTGCTAGAAGAATATTTGAGGCATTATGTGACCGCGAGTAAGAAGAATTGGGTAGAGCTGTTGGATGTGGCTCAGTTCTCGTACAACTTGCACAATAGCTCATCAACATTGATGAGTCATTTTGAGATAGTGCTGAGGCAGCAACTGTTGGGTTTCTAAGGTGTTCCCAAGATCAATTCAAGCATAAAACATGTGAATACATAAAGGAGAATAGCAGAAATAAACTCACTTTGATCGGATATAGGATGCGTTGATTACAAAATTTTGCCTTTGAGATGCTCCTCCAAGCTCCTCTTTGTATGTAGAATCCAAGCTCCAAACTTTGATCTTGATTCCAAGCTCAAGGGATTGGTTTCCCTAACACCTTGATATGATTCCTTTGGTGTGCTAGCACTTAGAAAAATTGCCACAATTTTTCTTCTTCTTTTTCTTCTTGAATTCAGCCAAGCCAAATTTTAGAGAGAAAATGGAGCAATTGCTGTGAGGGAGAGAGAGTGTGATGAAGTTGTTGTAATTCAATTTTCAAAAGAAAATCTATGATATACCAAATATCTAATATTAGGTAATAGTCAATCAAGTCATCACATTGAGTAATTTACAAGTCTTCACTAACTTCCATCACAATAAAGTGAACAAAGTGACAAGTGATGTGACTTGTGATGTGACATGTGGGCCCCACTTGATTCAAAATCTGAGTGGGCCCGCAACACATCCCGAGCTCGGGTTCACTAATTCCGAATTAACGAATTTTCCGTTGCGACGTAATTAAATCAAATTTAATTAAATAATTATGCCTAACAAAATTACTATTCACGTCGCTAGCGAATTAATTCTAAATTAACTCGTTCACCTGAATTAAAATCTAATTTTAATTCCGTTATGAAATCTAATTTCATTTAATATATCGAATATATTATTTTATCGATTAATTCCAAATTAATCGTTCTCTCTCTTCAAATAGTATTTTATCCCAGATAAAATCTCTCCCAATTAATCCTAGATTAATTATGTTCGAATCATACGTCATCAGTGAATCTTCGGGAAGCGACCCATGAGATCCCTGGATATGTTGGCAGTAAATTCGGTCATCGGACTATCCGAACACGTGCGTACCTCTTACCACGTTTTTACCGATTTACGAGACATGTTTGGCTTCTAGCAAAGCACCGTGCCTACCCAATTCTCCAGAAATATTCTCAAATGAATATATAATCTATGTCAGGCGTAGTATACGTAGTATTGCGTATTACGATCTAGTATCGGATGTCACCTGCAAGGCATGGGATTGGAATAGTGTCTGCCTCGTACGAAGCATATATCGGATCACAAACAACTAGTCTCTTTAATCGGATAATCATGACCATGTCATATTATCTTGATGGTTGCAACCCATTAGAGTACAAGTTCTGTATCCATGCGTGATCATCATCTCCATATGACTGAAGTGATACTTCCGTCTTGACATCACACCCGATACACTACGATTCTCAATAAACCCAGAAGAGGCATACACAGAACCTGTTAAAGTCCTGGACGACCAAAACCAAAGCGTATTGATTGTCACAAGTACTAGCGATGCAAGTCTCAGGTTAAGACCAAATACACATACCCTGATGCGGATTCCCATAGACACATAGTCATACTACCAATGAGATTCCGCGGGGTCTATCCAGAGCGAAACTATTTCCGTACCATCGGTAAACACAACCTCCTATCACACTTGCATAAGTATCCAATACTTAAATATATGAGAACTAAATACTCGTTTGGGCGAGGGCTTCAAAGATGGTATTCTTGAGATATCTGATTATTCGCTGTTACGCTTCCATAACACGCACAAATACGATACTAGTCTATTCCGCATTATCGATGTCCAGTCTCGATAATACTACGACTAGGGGTATTTAATGATTAAACCTTTATGGATTGATATTGTCTCATATCTAATAATCCGGAACTAATCATAAGGACTTTTATCATTTATATATTTAAGTAATCAAATTACAAAATGATAAAATGCAATTTCCATTGTCACATAGTTAATTTGTACAAAAACCACAATGTCCTTTAAAAATAGTGACGCTATGGGTCATAATTGTCCAACAATCTCCCACTTGGCCTATAGCCAGTCACTCAAGCATCTAACACCTGAACTATGTACATGTCGCTCAAACTTTTGCTGAGGAATAACTTTTGTCAGCGGATCTGCAATGTTGTCCTCTGATGCGAACTTCTTGATTTTCACATCGCCACGATGTATGATCTCACGAATCAGATGGAAACGTCGAAGAACATGCTTGGATCGTTGATGAGACCGTGGTTCCTTAGCCTGCGCTATAGCCCCGTTATTGTCACAATACAATGGAACGGGCTCAGCTGCTAACAAAACTACTCCTAATCCAATTAGGAATTTACGGATCCAAACTGCCTCTTTTACTGCTTCAGTTGCAGCAATGTACTCCGCTTATGTTGTTGAATCGGCAACAGTCTCTTGCTAGGAAGATTTCAAGCTTACTGCTCCGTTATTCAAACAAAATATGTACCCAGATTGTGACTTGTAGTCATCTTTATCGGTTTGGAAACTTGCATCGGTATACCCAGTTACCTCAAGTTCTCCATCTCCATAGATTAAGAAAGCATCCTTAGTTCTTCTAAGATACTTAAGGATATTCTTAACCGCCATCCAGTGACCATCACCTAGATCGGCCTGATAGTGACTACACATGCTCAAAGCATACAAGACATCAGGTCGCGTACATATCATGGCATACATGATCGATCCGACTGCCGAGGCGAACATGATCCGACTCATGTTATCTCTATCATCTTGAGTTTTAGGAGACATGTCCTTAGATAGAGTGACACCATGTGACAGTGGCAACAGTCCCCTCTTGGACTGATCCATGTTGAATCTCTTCAACACTTTGTCAATGTACGTGCTCTGGGAGAGTTCAAACAGCTTTCTAGATCTATCCCGATAGATCTTTATTCCTAGAATAAATTCTGCTTCTCCCAGATCCTTGACCGGTGCTTACACACGCGTATAACGTAAGCGCACGTATCGTTCAAGTAGTATAAAAAGTATCGATCCCACAAGGACTTAATACCTAATCTATTAATTTTATGAGGTCAAATGATTACTAGTATCTAACAGGTTGATTGATTGATTTGAAATGGTGATGATTCTAAATTTAAAAACAAGTAAATAAAATTACACGAAGGTCGGTTTAAGAAAATTCAATATTAAAAACTATCTAGGGTTGTGAATCTTTCCAATATCTTTTAAAAGATGAAGTGGTTATTTCATGTTTGTGTAATAAATCGGTTTACTAACCTGTAACACTAAATTATGCGAAAGCCTATGTCGATGGTCAGACGCAAATACCCAGTATAACTCAATTGAACCATATGTCTATGTCAACCAAATTACCTGGATTCATTAAGTTTAAGTTCCAATTATGGCTACCCCCGCCCGACAGGTATATGTCTATCCTGTAAGGAAATCTATTAAAGGGTTATCTATCCTCAAGGAAGATCGTGGGCTATTAAGTCTAAGGCTGAAACCTAAAATTCCTTTGTCAAGTTTATTTTAGATTTACCAAATCTATCTTATTAGTGGCCAATTAACAAGACGCATTAAGCTTAAGACTTAATAAGTAAACCTTTAAATTACCCAAACTATAAAATAACCCCTTATAAACCGGTGATATTAGAATTCATCACAACCCCAGATAACTAACTTAGTTACAACACATAACTAGGGCTAGTAACAAGATAAAAGTAAAAAACATAAAGTAAAAGCTGAAAAGTAAATTACAATAAAATAAAATGCTAAGGTAAAAGGATCAACTTTTACTATTTACTATTTAGATATCTTCATTAATATAATATATTAACTTGTGATTATTTTACCAACCGTCCATATAGGCGGTAACCTGATTAAGTCAAATTAAGTCCAACCAGCCAGAAAGGCGGAACCAAAATAACCTGCCATATAGGCGGTAAGAAAATTTAATTAACAACAGACCAATCTGGCAGTATCCTTGATTAGTCAGGTTTAAACCAGATTAAAATGAATTACCAACCGACCAATATAGCGGTATCCTTTTTAAGTCAATTTTAAATAGTGAATATATTATATTTAAGGGAGATTAATCTAAATAGCAATAGTAAAAGAATTACCTTTCACCATAGCAGGGGGAAGTTACCTCCTCATGGTGAATAGTAAAACTGTAAAAAATAAAGAAAGTAAATTACTATTATTACAGAACGTAATTAAAATTTAATTACAAAACTGAAATTAAAAGAAACTAGATAGAAAACTCTCTATTTACATCAGAGAAATTAGAGAGGAAGGTACATCTGAAACTGAAATTTCGAGCTCTATTTATAGGCGTCAGTAGGGTATCCGCGTCGTGACGCGAGTGATTATCAACGTGGCAGCTTCTAGTTCGTCAGCTTAAGATTCTGGATAAGGTGATAAGGTGACACGTGGCAAGGAGGCTTGGAGCTAAATGATTGAGCTGACATGGCGATGATGTGGCACTGACGTGGCGACACGTGGCGAAAGTGACTGTCGGCACCATAGAATGATGACACGTGGCATGCTGTGATTGGCTGATGATGACGTGGCAATTTGACTCGGTGAACTGATGATGTGGACAATGACGTGGCAGACTCGTGGAGTGACACGTGGCAATGGCGACTGTCGGCACCGTAGGATGATGACACGTGGCACGACGCAAGTTAGCAGATCGGTTGTGATGGTGACACGTGTCACGGAGTACGTTAGCAAAGTCAAACTTCTCAGATTATGACTTGTGGACCCGGCGCACGTTAGCAAGTCTTGGTGCATGTTAGGCGTCGCGATGCCAAGGGCTTGCGCGTCGTGACACACCAAAATTACCAAAATGCCCTTTTGTGCAATTTTCACTGTTTTGGCCCTAAATCACCTCCAGAATGTCCTGAAACTTTATTTATCTACAAAATAACACAAAACACATCAAAATATTCACAAAACTCAAGAAACTATTCAAAATATTAGGTTAAATGAGTGGGAAATAGTGATATAATTACCACTCATCACACCCCCAAACCTAACATTTTGCTAGTCCTCGAGCAAAACATAGAGTAAAATAACATAAACATCTTTAAAATAAAATTTAACTAAGCCACTTTCGTAGGGATCACGGTTGCATTTAGCGTATGCAACAAGCCTTTAAACCCCTAGGTGTCCATAGTGGACGAGTTGTAGTCTCGTGAGGGTTTACAGCAATGATACCCACAAACATTTTACAAAAGTAAAAAGGTAGTAAAAACTAATGCACACAAAAGCAAAAAGACAAGCGAAAAGAGAATAAAGAAGTTAGTGACTAATCAGGTGAAACTTCTACTCCAAGTTACTAGTTGTTTTCTTTCTTTCTAAATTACTGAATAAGTAAATTCTCAGATTCTGACTTGTGGACCCGGTGCACGTTAGCAAGTCTTGGTGCATGTTAGGCATCGCGACGCGCAAAAATTACCAAATTACATTTTTGTCCAATTTTCATTGTTTTGGCCCCAATCACCTCTAGAATGTCCTGAAACTTTATTTATCTACAAAATAACACAAAACACATCAAAATATTCACAAAACTCAAGAAACTATTCAAAATATTAGGTTAAATGAGTGGGAAATAGTGATATAATTACCACTCATCAATCATTCATGGAGAATTTTAATGAAAACCAAGTTTTCACCGATGTTAACATGGGAATGTCATTGCCAATAAGCAATACATCATCAACGTAAAGGACAATGAATGTCAGTGCGCTCCCATTAACCTTCTTATATACACAAGAATCATCCTCGTTTTGAACGAAATCATATTCTTTTATGATCTCATCAAAACGTTGGTTCCAAGAACGCGATGCTTGCTTCAATCCATAAATGGATCAATTTAACTTACAAACCTTGTTTGCAAGTTTTGGTACGACAAAACCGTTAGGCTGTTGCATATAAACATCCTTCAAAAGGTTTCCGTTAAGGAAAGCGGTTTTGACGTCCATCTGCCATATCTCGTAATCGAAATATGCAGCAATAGCAAGCATAATCCGAATGGATTTAATCATGGCAACGGGTGAAAAAGTTTCATCGTAATCGACACCATGTCGTTGACGATACCCTTTCGCTACAAGCCTAGCTTTGTACGTTTGTATGTTGCCATCCATGTCGGTCTTCTTCTTGAAGACCCATTTGTAACCAATAGGCTTTACGCCTTCGGGTGCATCAACCAGTGTCCAAACTTGGTTGGTGTACACAGAATCCATTTCGGACTTCATGGCCTCTTGCCATAAAGTAGAGTCGATACCTTGTATCGCTTCCTCATACGTAGCCGGTTCGTCTTCCTCAATAAGATTAATATCTACATGAGGTGAGATCAGAAACCCATACCTCTCAGGTTGTTTTCTGACTCTCTCCGACCTACGCGATTCTTGTGTATTCAAAGATTGTGGTACAGTTTCATCCCTGATGAACTGTTCATGTTCCGTTAAGTATTTTATGCTAGGAACAGTATCACTCCGATTTTCATCGAGTTATATTTTCCTCCCACTTATCACTGCATTTAGGAATTCCTTCTCAAGGAAAACCGCATGTAGAGCAACAAATACTTTGTTCTTTTGTAGGTGATTGACCGGCGTAAACACACACGTATAACGCAAGCGCACATATCGTTCAAGTAGTATAAAAATATCGATCCCACGAGGACTTAATATCTAATCTATTAATTTTATGAGGTCAAATGATTACTAGTATCTAACATGTTGTTTGATTGATTTGAAATGGTGACGATTCTAAATTTAAAACAAGTAAATAACATTGTTCGAAAGTAGATTTTAAGAAAATTTAATATTAAAAACTATCTAGGTTGTGATTTCTTCCAATATCATTTTAAAGATGAAGTGGTTATCTTAAAGTTGGGTAAATATTGATTTATTAACCTGGAACACTAAATTATGTGTAAGCCTCTGTCGATGGTCAGACACAAATACTCAGTTTAACCCAATTGAACCATATGTCTATGTCAACCAAATTATCTGGATTCATTAAGTTTAAGTTCTAATTATGGCTACCCCCGCCCGATAGGTATATTCCTATCCTGTAAGGAATCTATTAAAGGGTTATCTATCCTCAAGGAAGATCGTGACTATTAAGTCTAAGGTCTTAAACCTAAAATCCCTATGTCTAGTTCATTTTAGATTTAC
>SKCR01012741.1:0-12007 GCA_019454045.1 Zanthoxylum bungeanum
CAAGTTTCGGCCAAGGAGGGAATTTGGGGAAAAATTGATCCAATCAAATTTTCTTCAAATTGACCATGTCAATCTTCAATTCAAACACAATTAAGCATACAAATTCATCCAATTTAATTTATCATGCTCAAAATCAAGTTTGCCCAAATTTTAGCCCTAACTTTTTTCATGCTTTTAACCCAAGCTCTTGATGCCATTGTTAGTTTTCTAAGGGTCCCAAGATCAAAATACAAGCATGAATCACAAGTGAATACAACGACGAAGTTGCGGAATACTTACATCGAGCGGTTGAGAGACGATTTGGGCAACAAAATTCGCACTTCACTGCCCACTGCCACTGCTCACGTTTGTTCACTGTCATGGCCTCCAATGTTCTGTTTTGGTCACCAAAATCAAGCTCCAAGCTTTCCGAAATGGTTCCCGACTCATGGGGGGACTTCCCTATCACCTTCGCATTGATCCCGGAGTGTGCTAGCACTCTTGTTTTGCCACAAAACCACTTGCTTCCCTCCATTTTCTCTTGATTTTTCACGGCAGTTCACTGCCCATTTAGAACCAGAAAATGGCGTGAGATGAGAGGAAGAAATGTGTTTCCAAAACGTAAAGAGAGAGAGAGAGAGTTGTTAAAAAAATGTAAAAAGTGTACTAGGTTTTTATTATTTCAAAAATTAATAAACCATATCCATTTTTTCATTTGAAAAAGTCAGTCAGCATTTAAATGCTTCAACTACCTCCATCAATCACCATCAATCACATCAATCAATCACATCACTCAAAGTGACAAGTGATTTGACGCTTGATGCGACTAGCGATTTGACGCTTGATTTGACGAGCCGCGCTCGAATTCGAAATGCGCCTAATGATTACGGGCTCGGATTCGCTAATTCTAAATTAACGAATTTTCCGTCGCGTCGTAATTAAATGATTACGCCTAGCGAAATCACCATTCACGTCGCTAACGAATTAATTCTAAATTAATTCGCTCGCCCGAATTAAAATCTAATTTTAATTCCGCGTCGAAATCTAATTTCGTTTAATATATCAAATATATTAATTCTTCGATTAATTCCAAATTAATCGCTCTCTCTCTTTAATGATATTTTATCCCAGATAAAATATCTCCATAATTAATCCCAGATTAATTTTCTCTCTCATCTTATTAATCCCAGATTAATATAAGTGCGAGTCATACGTCATCGGTGAATCTTTGGGAAGCGACCCATGAGATCCCCGGATAAGTCGGCAGTAAATACGGTCGTCGGAGTATCCGAATCACGTACGTACCAAGTACTACTACGTCTACTACCGATTTACGAGACAAGGTCGACTCCTAGCAAAGCACGATGTCTACCAAATTCTCCGGTCATATTCATCTAAGAATATTAAGATCTGTATCAAGCGTAGTATACCATTGTATTGTGTATATCGGTCCAGTATCGGATAGTCACGTGCTAGGGCTGGGGCTGGATAAGTGTCTGCCCCGTCCGAAGCACATGTCGGATATCTGGTAACATAGTCTCTATAATCGGATATTCATGACCTGGTCACAATATCCCGATTGGATGCGCATCACTCAAGAGCACTAGTACCGTATCCTGCGTGACATCATCTCCACTATGACTGAAGTGATACTTCCATCTTGACATCACACCCAATACACTACGACTCTCTGATAAACCCAGAAGTGGTGTACGCAGAACCGGTTAAAGCCCTGTACCACCAAACCAAAGTCTATCGATTATCGTAAGTATTAGCGATGTAAGTCTTAGGTTAAGACTATATACACACCTACCTTGATTTCGGCCTCCCATAGACACATAGTCATAATACCAATGGGATTCCGAGGGGTCTATCCAGAGCGAAGCTGTTTCCCGTACCATCGGTGAAACACGACCTCCTATCGCACTTGCATAAGTATCCGATACTTATATATATGAGAACTATGTCGTTGTGCCCTCACAACGCACACAAGTGCAATACTAGCCTATTCCGCATTATCGATGTCCTGTCTCGATAATACTCCGGCTAGGGATATTTAATGATTAATCCTTCGTGGACTGATACTGTCTCATATCATTCTCAATCCAGGAACTAATCATATGGACCTCTCTTCATTTATATATATCTATGGTGATCTAATCACTAATGATGAGAGTGCAATTTCCTTGTCACATAGTTAATTTGTTACAACAACACAATGATCTGTACAAATAGTGACGCTATGGGTCATTTTGTCCAACAATATTATGACAAGGTCATGTATATCCGATTATAGAGACTAGTTACCAGACATCCGACATGTGCTTCGGACGGGGCAGACACTATCCAGCCCCAGCCCTAGCACGTGGACTATCTGATCTTGGCCGATATACATAATACTTGGTATACTACGCTTATAAGATCTTAAATATTCTTAGATGAATATGACCGGAGAATTGGGTAGACTTCGTGCTTTGCTAGAAGCCGATCTTGTCTCGTAAATCGGTAGAACGTAGTACTTGGTACGTACGTGATTCGGATACTCCGACGACCGTATTTACTGCCAACATATCCGGGGATCTCACGGGTCGCTTCCCAGTGATCCACCGATGACGCATGACTCGCACATTTATTAATCTGGGATTAATTTGATGAGAGAGAAAATTAATCTAGGATTAATTACGGAGATATTTTATCTAGGATAAAATATCGTCTAAAAGAGAAGAATGATTAATTTGGAATTAATCGGTAAATTAATATATTCGATATATTAAACGAATTAGATTTCGACACGGAATTAAAATTAGATTTTAATTCGGGCGAACGAATTAATTTAGAATTAATTCGTTAGCGACGTGAATAGTGAATTCGCTAGGCGTAATCATTTAATTACGACGCAACGAAAAACTCGCTAATTGGGAATTAGCGAACCCGAGCCCGAGTGTGATTGCGAGCGCATTCGTATTTGAATTCGAGTGCGGCAACGCAAGTCACATCAAGCGTCAAATCATTCGTCACATCAAGCGTCAAATCAAATATCACTTTGAGTGATGTGATTGATTGAGGTGTGATGTGATTGATTGAAAGACTACATGTCACTTTGATAAAGTGAAATGAATAGTTGATGGTTTTAGGTGAAATAGTGTAGGTTGGTGAGACATTTACCTTTTGATTATTTAATATATTATTTGGTAATTGTTTTAGTATATTTTCATGGAAAATATATAAAGCATTTTGGAAAATGCTTTGACTAACTTTAATACACAATTTTCCCACTCTCTCTCTCTCACACAATTCATGCCCAAATGGGCAGTGAATAAACTCACTGGTTTCTTCATTTTGCCGTGAGAAGGGAAGCAATGTGCTTGATTTTGTGGCAAAATCAAGAAGAGCTAGCACTCCGAAGACTTACGAAGGTGGTAGGGAGGTTCACCCATGAGCCGGGATCCGTCCGACGAAGCTTGGAGCTCCGTTTCGCAGCTCAAAATTCTGAAATGGAGGGCAGTGAACTACTAGCATCAGTGGCGTCCTTGGCAGTGAGCAAAGTGGCTTCATTCGTCTTCAAATCGTCTCAACCGATCGATGTGAGTATTCCGCTACCTCCGTTGATGTATTCACACATGATTTTCATTGCTTGTTTGATCTTGGGACCTAGATATAAATATAACACTTCCCAATTTGGTCTGAATTTTCCTCTCGGATCTGTCGTCGATGGCCTCGACTGCTTAAGTACCAAATCACCCTTTCTGATCTTGGTAGGACGCACTTTCTTGTTGAATGCTTGGGCTAGTCTCTTCTGATACAACTGCATGTGATACAAAGACTTCGTTCTCTTCTCATCCAATAGTGCTAACTGATCAAACCTCTGTGCGGCCCAATCCTGTTCCGGTAATTCTGCCTCTGCTAATACCCTCATAGACTGTATTTCCACTTCTACGGCAATACTGCTTCCATTCCATAGACCAAAGAGTAAGGTGTGGCCATGTGTGTTTTTACTGATTTTCTGTACCCCCACAAAGCATACGGTAATTTCTCGGCCCAATCTCTGCAATTTTCTGTCATCTTGGCTAGAATCGTCTTTATAGTCTTGTTGGCTGCCTCAACTGCCCCATTTGCCTGCGGCCTGTACGGTGATGACTTGTGGTGGCCTATCCCATACCTCTGTAACATTGCCTTCGTCTCTCCTTGAAACTGGACCCTGTTGTCTGTCACTACATGATGCGGCATACCATACCGACAAATGAGGTTCCGAGCTATAAACTTTGCCATCTGCTTTGCTGTAACATTACGGAATGATTCGGCTACCACCCACTTCGAGAAGTAATCTACTGCCACTACTATGAAGCGATGCCCATTTGATGCATTCGGTCGAATTTCCCCAATCATATCAATCCCCCATGCTGAGAAAGGCCACGGCTTTGACAACCCTTGCAATTATGTGTGCGGTAAGTGATTCAAATTACCATGTGCTTGACAGTCATGACAGTGCTTCACCATCTTCGCGCAATCTGTTTCCATGGTTGACCAATAAAAACCTTGTCTCACTATCTTGCGGGACAGATTCAACCCGTTCATGTGCGGACCACATACCCCGGCGTGTATTTCTTCCATTACATGCTGAGCTTATTCTTTTCTCAAACACTTCAACTGAATACCGTTTGCCTGCCTCTTGTACAGTTCCCCTTTCAAAATCATATACTGGGAAGCTAACTTCTGAATGACTATTCTGTCTTTTCTGCCTTCCCCTTCCGGGAGTTCACCATGTTCCAGATACCTCTGAATGTCATAATACCAAGGTTTACCGTCGTCGACCTCAACTTCCAAAATTCTTTCTATCTCATAAATAGGTTTGCTTGCTGTTGTCAGTATCAACGGTCTCATCACTAACTTTTCTGGATTTTCCCAAGTCGCTGCTAGTGTAGCCAACACATCTGCCATCTGATTCTCTTCTCTCAGTAGGTGCTGAAACTTACACTCGGGGATAACCTGTGCCAATTTTCTGAGGTGAAAAAGGTAAGGTTTCAACCGTTCGTCTTTCAATTCCCATTCTCTCCTCGCATCTGCTGGACTACCAACATAGAATCTCCGTAGACTTCCACACTCCCGGCCTTCAAGGCTATCAATGCTGTCAAACCAAAAGCACATGCTTCATACTCGGCCATGTTTAGTCACTCTGAATGTCAACCTCTTGGCCAAAGGCAAAGTCTCTCCCTCGGGGGTTACTATCACGATCCGATCCCGATTCCGCTCCCCTGTAATTCACTGCTCCGTCAAAGTACATCTTTCATCTCTGAACTGTTATTGCTTGGATCTCTTCATCTGGAAATTCGAACTTATACTGATCCCCCTCAACAGGTTGCATTGCCAGAAACTCTACTACTGCCCGCCCTTTGATCACTTTGGAGGTGAGATACTCAATGTCAAACTCTGTCAGCATACCAACCATCTGCCCATTTTTCCCACTAGTGAAGGCACTGAATGAAGATACTTCAGAGGATTCTCCTTTGCCACTACCTGGATCTTGTATGACTGGAAGTAATGTCGCAACTTTCTGGAAGCCCATACCACTGCAAGACAGATCTTCTCAACCTCCTGATATCGAGCCTCATACGGGAGCATCTTCTATCTACTCAGATAGTAAACGACATGTTCTCCCCTGTCTCATCTGCCTGTACTATCATTGCCCCCAGTGCTTCTGATTCTATAGCCAAATACAATATCAAAGGTCTGCCCGGTCTCGGAGGTTTCAATACAGGTGGATTTACCAAGTACTCTCTGATTCTGTCGAAGGCTGTCTAACACTGTTCATTCCATCTCACTGGCTGATCTTTTCTCAACAGTTTGAATATAGGCTCACATACCGATGTCAACTTGGCAATGAACCGACTGATGTACTGAATCTTCCCCAAGAATGCTCTGACTTCTTTTTCTGTCTTCGGCGCAGGCATTTCTGTGATTGCCTTGATCTTTTCGGAGTCTACCTCTATTCCGCCCATTCCCACTGTATGACCAAGCAATTTCCCTGATGTCACCCCAAACACACACTTCTTAGGGTTTAGCCGCAGGTTGTATCTGTCAACTCTCTGAAGAAACCTTTCCAGTGCTTCAATATGCCCAACCCTTGTCTCTGATTTCACCATCATGTCATCCACATACACCTCAATCTCTTTGTGCATCAAGTCGTGGAATAATGTAGTGGCATCCGCTGATAGGTAGCCCCCGCATTCTTAGCCCAAACGGCATAACCTTGTAACAATAAGTACCCCGCCACCTTAACAAAGCAGTCTTATGTTTGTCTTCCTCGGCCATGAGAACCTGATTGTAACCTGAAAACCCATCTGCAAATGAATACATAGCAGATAAAGCTTCACTATCAACCAGAACATCTATATGCGGCAGAGGAAAATCATCTTTCGGACAAGCCTTGTTGAGATCTCTGTAGTCTACACACATTCTGACCTTCCCGTCTTTCTTTGGCACCGGTACTATATTAGCCAACCATTCTGGATATTTTACTACTTCCAAGAACCCCACATCTATCTGTTTCTTAACCTCCTCTCTGACTTTCTCAGCCCATTCTGGTCTCATCCGTCGGAGTTTCTGTTTTACTGGCCTCATATTCAGATAAGTTGGTATTGTGTGTTGGGCAATGTTTCTGTCTACCCCGGCCATGTCCTCATAGGACCAAGCAAACACTTTGGCATATCTGACCAACACTTCTTCTAGTTTTGCCCTCTCTTCAGAGGTAACTTCACTTGCAATCAGAATTTCCTTGGGGTTCTCAAGCGTGCCCAAGTTAAATGCAGTAGTTCTGGCCGAACTGATATCAAATATGCTTGATTCGTGCAGAGTAAATGGAAATGACTCAGGCAAGTAAGCAAAAGAAATGTCTTTATTATTGGATAATGCGGAAGTACATTCAAACAAATCAGGAAGGTAAATGTCTTCATCATCTATAGACACTTCTTCCTCTGCAATCAGGTCTTCCTCAGGCTTTTCATCCTCTCCCAGAGTCAGGCTCTCCAACTTCATCAATTCTTCTTCTTCCCAATTCTCTGCTTCCACAGCTTCTTTAATCAGCGGTTTCTCACTCAACAAATCCTGGAAGATCTCAAATCCAGGTACCACAATCCCATTAACTTCCACAGGTTCAGCAGGCTCCCCTTGATATCCTGAAGTTTCACAAAACATTCCATCAGTTTCAGGCTCTTTTTCTTGACCTTCGGTTTTTCTTCATCAGATCTATACCCCAAACCTTTCCTAGTGGTCTGTCCTCTGAAATCTGGCAACTTTGAACCTTCACCCGGTTCAAACTTCATTTTTTTCATGATCCTAGCCACCCTATGATCCACCTATTCCTCAAAAGTAGTTGACACCTGAAACCTTGTGAAAGGTTGTATCTCCAAGGCAGCCACGACATTATCTACCTCAGCCCGGATAGTAACAACTTCTCCCTCATACGGGAACTTGATCATCTGATGCAAAGTGGAAGGCACGCCCCCAAGTTTGTGAAACAAGGCCTTCCCAACAATAAGGTAAAAGTTGCTGGGATGTCCAGCACTGTGAACTCAACCTCATCTTCAATTGGCCCTACCTTGACCATAGCCACAAAGTACCATCAACCCCCTTTTACTGTCATCATAAGCCTGATAGTCATGCTGGAGGGGTCCAAGTCTGTTGCTTTCATACCCAATCTTGCCAGAATTTTCAGCGGGCACACATTGATGGACGAACCGTCATCCACCATTACACATGAAGTTCTCTTGCCCCTCACCTCGGCTCTGATAAATAGAGGCCTATTATGATTCCTCCCTTCTGCCGGGAGTTCATCCTCAGAAAAAGATATTTGCAAGGCTTCTTTCTGAACTGACCCAACAAACATTACAGGGTTGGCGTCTTCCGATACCACAATCTTGCTCAAGGCCTCAACCATAGCCTGCCTATGCTCCCGAGATGGACATAACAGTTCCCAGATACTCACTTGTGCTCTAGTCTTCCTCAATTGCCTCAGCACTACATCCCCTTCAGTATTTTCTGCAGTCTCAACCACTTCTCTACCATCTGTCAAAACTTCCTTACCCTTTTCCGCCACATCATTGTAGAAACGACCACTGCGCGTCATTCCCCTTACTTCTTCCTCATCACTGCTAGAGAAATCAAGCCAAAAGTTTGTTCCCTGCTCGAACTCATCTTCACTAGTACTATCCCAGATTCCCAGGCAAAAGGCTTGAGGGTGAAAGGATTTCAGGACAAGGTTTTATGGGAGGCCAGAATTGATCATATAGGCTGGTGGTGTACGACGCAGTAATTGGGTAAGGGGTTTCTGTGTGTGTCAGGCTGTTCTGTTCTGTTCTGGGTCAGGTATTTTCTTGGAGTCTATCAGGTCTTGGATTTCATGGCGGAGTCGGGCGCATTGTCAGTGTCATGGCCTTTTGTTGGTGAAAGTGACAGTAAAGGCTTAGGTTATAATGTGATGGTAGGGGATTGGGTAATGTTTTGTGCTTCCAAGGGTTTTAAGAGCCCTTGCCTCTTCAGTTTCTCTAGCACTTTTGACAGAGGTCTTCCCAAGTTGGAAAATCTCCGGTTCCGGATGGCGGAAATCTCAGCAGAAACGGGCTTTGTTCCCAATATTCCCACAATGGGCCTCCTGTTCAGACCATAGAATTTCTCTCTTCTCGGCCTCTTCTTCCTCAATATCCATGACAGTTTTTCCCTCAACTGCCGAAAGTCTGCAATCATGGAGGTCATCCTCCTCAACTTGCTGTAAATGGAGGGCTTGGTGCCCTTTATAATCATCTTAATCTGATCCTTCTCTGAGGGCCTAGCTAGTCTGCATTTTCAATAACTGACCCCTCCACCGGTCCACATACTCCTTAAAACTCTCCTCCGCTTTCTGCTTAACATTCTCCAGATCACGGAGTGACAGATCGATCTCTAAGTCAGTGACATACTGCTGCTTCAGGAAAGCATCGGCCAACTCCCTCCAATCTTCCTTCACTTTCTTCTCCAAACTGTGGTACCATACCACGGGAGCTCCTTCAAGCGACATTCCAAACATTTTCTGCACTTGGCGCTGAGATAAGCCAACTGAACTCATGACTGATACAAACTGTCGGAGATGCACCCTCGGATCCCCATTCCCGTTAAACTTAGCCATATCTGGCATCTTGAACTGTGCCGGCAACTGTTCCTCGAAAGTCAGTGTGTCATAATCCAGCAAATCTTCATTCTTACCCCTCATCTGTAGGTAACCGACTCAACTTGATCCCGAAGTTTTTGTAACTCTGCCTGAGACCCAGATACTCTGTCCTGCTGCATACTCTGCCATATCATCATCAAAAGCGGGGTATCATCCCCCAATCTGTTCGGAGATTCCTCTTGCCTCACATCCTCAGAATTAACCCCGGCACGAGACCGAGCTATACCAGCCATAGCAGTAGTCAAAGCCTGCAACTGTTCAGTGACCTTGGCGAGACTGTTCTCTAACTGATCCATACGGGACACCTCATTATCGGATTCACTCATACTTGTTCTTTTAGTGAGTCTTGTCCATTCTCTAACCCAAATGGTATATATGTTGTCTTTTGAGACATAGACGGTGTTAACATGATATATGTATGCATGAGGTGCATGAGATGCATGTAACATATATAACATATTAAATCAATTTAAAATTTTCAAACAAATCGGCTCGTTACCATTTTAGAATCTTTCGGGCTAATTGTCATAGGAGTGAACCCATTCCAGTTTAAATGGCCCAACGAGTTCACATCTTATGACAAGGAGCCCAACTAAATCCCAATGATAATGTTCCGAACACAAGCACAAAGTGGCATATCATCACTTAGACCCTTTGGCCCAATAGTCATGAAATACGTCCTTGTCCCAGTTTAAAAATGGCCCAACAAGCCCATATCCCATGACAAATGGTCCAAATGGATCCAAACGACGATGTTCCCAAACACAAGCATAGAAGAAAGATAATGCAAACATAGCGTAATAATTTCTACACAATGGCCCATCAACATTTCAGAAGCTTTGGGCCTAATAGTCATACGGTACGACTTGCCCCAGTTTAAATGGCCCAGCAAGCCCGCATTTCTGATAATAGTCTAACTGCATCCAAATGAGGATGGTCCACAAGCACATACTCAAGGAAATAATTGTTACTTTAGCCAACACGGGTCTATGGGTGGGTTAGCAAGAGTATAGACAAAGGCTCTCACCGGCGAAGGATGGCCCACAACTAGGTCTCCCCACTCAAGGGTTCGAGCGACCAAGTGAGCGCACCCCTTTTTTATACACTAAGGTACGTGCCAATGAGATATGGTGTGTGACGGACTGTCAAATGGATTTCCCGTTGTAGATTCCCCAGAGGGAAGGTGGAGCGAGGCTCACTTAAATACCCAAGCCTCTTAGGCTCTTATCGCTTGGTGTCAGGAATAAACAACGAGTCCTCCAAATTAGTCCATCACAAAAGGCTACGAGTAGATGGCTATCCAGGTGACTTCACAGCTTTTCCTTCTAGAAAGGTAGTGAATGAAGGAAGACACCAACCATCACCTAGCCTCAAAATCCTTTGATTAAACCCTCACTTTATCCACTATAGACACGGTCAATTAAAACATAAATCCAAACATCACAAGACAATATTTCGGGGCCGATTCTCTATCCCCAGTGGAGTCGCCAGACTGTAGGACACAAAAACTGGATGACGCATGCTGGTCCCGGGCTCGCGGCCCGGTCGGGAGTACGGAGTAGCCCGCGGGGACTAAACCGGAGAATAATGGAGTCGCCACCCGGTGTGAACCGGGAAAATGAGATTTAAGGCCGCACTCACCCCTCGCAAGGGAAGACCTCAAACCATTGGGTTCGGAATGGTCCCTTACTTATGTCACTTGTAATGAAAGGATTTATATAATAATTTAATCAAGCTTAAGTAACACTTATTTCTATGAGTATCATGCTTCTAAATTCACATATACAAAATAAAACATACACCTAAATTTACATATATTTCACATCTAAGATTGCATGCTTGAAAATACATCAAAGTAGCACAAATATACAACTTCATTAGCATATCATGTTCACGAAAACACAAGCATACATATTAACATACAGGCATACATGTGAGCACTTTTCCAAGTGGTACGTGGAATTGTATCTCAAGTACAGACCGCACTACCGTCCATTCAGAATCGGCTACGGAATTTATGTCTGGGTTTCCATCCGATATACCACAAGAAATAATACTCAAAAGTCATCATGACATAGGTATATGAATTATAATACTCTAAACCAAGACTAAGTAAATGATGCAACCAATGGAATAAACATGCTTTTCATTATGATGTGCACAAAGATAGGAATGACTATATGGGGTTTCATAAGAAAAACACCTAAGAAACAATTATACATGGCATGTGATGAAAGTGTCTCAGTTCAGTGTGTTCGCGTTCGTGTAGCGTTCGTAAACGCGTTCGAACGGTAAACAGAAGGTTCGCGTTCGTGTAGAGTTCGAGAACGCGTTTGAACGGAACCAGACCTGATGCATGATGAGACTAAGGAAGTGCGTGTGCGTTCGCGTAGCGTTTGAAAACGCGTTCGAACGGTAAACAGAAGGTTCGCGTTCGTGTAGCGTTCGAGAACGCGTTCGAACAGAACCAGACCTGATGCATGATGAGACTAAGGAAGTGCGTGTGCATTCACGTAGCGTTTGAAAACGCGTTCGAACGGTAAACAGAAGGTTCGCGTTCGTGTAGCGTTCGAGAACGCGTTCGAACGGAACCAGACCTGATGCATGTAACACAAAAAAGAAAAAGACAATAATGTCAAGCTCAACATATCCGATTAAACGTATCTTGCATTCAACCGAACACACATCAACCAGCGCGGCAAAGCATCGTGGTAGAGGGCTTAAAACCCTCCCCGTAGGGGATCTTTCATTCCACTTACTAAGCCCATGCGCTCGATTGAATCATGCATTCATAGAATTAAAAGCAATAATATCAAACTTAGCATGCCC
>SKCR01012742.1:0-12054 GCA_019454045.1 Zanthoxylum bungeanum
AGATCGGCTATAGTGTTATTCCGCCACGGTAAGACCGAAATGGAAAATACTTAAGCAGTAAGTTTCATATGTATATGAAAGAGTATGGTATTCTTTCAGATGAGGACTCCTCTCGAGACACGTCAGTTTGACGGTGTATCCGAACTAAAACCGAATTTTGTTGGACATGATAAGGTTTATCACGAGTCGCTCTGAGCTACTATTTCCTTCTACAGGATATGTATTAACAGTGCAAAACTTATTTAGAATAAGGTTCCATATAAATCTGTTTGACAGATATCATATAGGATATGAACAGGGAAGAAACGAAGTTTCTCATTCCTGATAATTTGGGTATGCTAGGCATAACGTTTGGATTATACCAAACTAAGGACCCAAATTGGATAAGTGCCAATATAGGTTATCCTAAGGGAAACCTTAAGTATAGTACTTATAAATCTCACATGAGAACAATGTAATTGTTGCTCACCATGCGGTTTTTCCTGAGAGGAATACCGATATGCAGTGGTCAGTGGGAGGATAGTGATACTCAATGAAAATCGGAGTAATACTATTCATAGCACGAAGTCCTTAATGGAACACAAACAAATAGTTCATCTAGGATGAAACTATACCATTAATCTTCAAATACACAAGAAACTAGTAGATCGGATAGAGTCAGAAAACAACCTAGGGTATGGGTTTCTGATCTCACCCCATAATGATGTCAATCTTATGGAGGTGTACCATCCGACTACGTTTAGAGGAAGTGATACGAGGTATCGACTCCATGTTATGGCAAAGTGCCATGAATCCGAAATGGATTCCATGTATTACAACTATTTTGGATACTAGTTGTTATACCATAAGGCATTGTGCCTATGGTACGTTAAACGTCTTCAAGGAAGACATACATGGAAGGCAACATACCAACGTACAAAGCTAGGCTTTTGACGAAAAAGGTATCGTTATCAACATTGTGTTAATAACGGTTCAACCTTTTACCTGTTGCCATGGTAAATCCATTTGAAAATGCTTGAAAATAACTATATATTTCATTTATGAAATATGTCAGCTATAAATCAAAATCGCTTTCCTGAAAAGGAAACCTTTTGGAGGATGTTTACAACATCCTGACGATTTTGTATAACCGACAAACCAGGTTTGCGGGTTATTCGATCCATGTTTGGATTGATGCAAGCATAAGGTTCTTGGAACTGTCGTTTTTGAAATAATCATAATGGTTTATGATTTGACTCAAAACGTAATAATTCTTGTGTATATAAGGAGGTTAGTGGGAGCGCACTGACAGTTAAATTCCCATATAGCAATTGGTGAAAGCTTGGCTTTCATAGATATTCTTTCATAGAAATTCTCCGTAGAATTCTGGGAGTAACAACCTTTATTCAAGGAATAAAGATCTACTGGGATAGATTTGGAGTTTGTTAACACTCTCTGGGAAATTGTACATTTAAAATGTACTTGTATTGGTATCTCATACGCTTCGAGCATATGGAGTCACAATCGGGTCAATCCAAGTGATAGTCACTGGATTGAAGTTAAGAACATCTGTTAGTATCTCTGAGAACTAAAGATGCTATCTTTTACTATGGAGAATGAGAACTTGAAGTGACTGGGATCACTGCAGCAAGTTTCCAAACGATTAAATACTGCGGTACTATAAAGTTTGAATAACGGGACAGTGAGCTGGAAATCTTCCGAGCAAGATAACTGTTGCCAAATAAACAACAAATGCGGATTATTGCTACAGCTGAGGCAGCAATAGAAGCCATTTGGATCGATAATAAATCTAATTAGATTAGATATAATTCTGTTAGCAGCTGAGCTAGGCGTCAGCACAGGCCAAAGAATTAAAGGTCTCATCAACGATCCAGATATATACTTCTATATCATCTGATTCGTTCGGATCATACATCGTGGCGATGTGATGATCGTGTAAATCGCGTCAGACGATAATTAAGCAAATCCGCTGACGAAAACCTTTCCTCAGCAATTTGAGCGAATTGTACATAGTTCGGGTGTTAGACACTCGAGTGACTGGCTATGTGCCAAGTGGGAGATTGTTGGATAATATGACCCATAGCGTCACTATTTGCACAGATCATTGTGTTGTTGTAGCAAATAACTATGTAATAAGGAAATTGCACTCTCATCATTTGTGATTAGATCACCATAGATATATAAATGAAGAGAGGTCCCTATGATTAGTTCCTTGATTGAGATGATATGAGACAGTATCAGTCCACGAAGGATTAATCATTAAATATCCCTAGCCGTAGTATTATCGAGACTGGACATCGATAATGCGGAATAGGCTAGTATTGCACTTGTGTGCGTTGTGAGGGCACAACGGCATAGTTCTCATATATATATATAAGTGTTGGATACTTATGCAAGTGCGATAGGAGGTCGTGTTTCACCGATGGTACGGAAACAGCTTCGCTCTGGATAGACCCCTCGGAATCCCATGGTATTATGGCTATGTGTCTATGGGAGGCCGAAATCAAGGTAGTGTTGGTTTCTATAATATGTCCCAAACAAAGATTAAGCATGTGAATACTATAAAGAATATATATAAACATGAAGTATGGCGGAATCATACTTACAATGCCTTGTGATGAAGTAGATGATCAAATGGTAGAAGCTCCAAGTGGTGGAGGATTCGGCCAAGAGGAGGAAGAAGACTTGAAGCTCCAAGCTTTTGTATTCCAAGCTCTTTGATGGTTTCCCTATCACCTCTTTTGATCCCTTGCTTGTGCTAGCAAAAATGGAGAAGTGGAAGATCAAATCTTCCTTGCCCTTGTCAATGGAGTTCACGGCAATTTGAGAGAGAAGAGAGAATTTTGTGTAAGGTCTTGATTAATTAATCTTTGTATTACCAAAAATCAATTTATATTTATGTTATAATTTATTAAATTAATAATAAATCTATGACATAAACCATGCAATGGCTTAGAGTGTCAAACACTCAAACTCCATGCAAAGCCTTTGAGTGAAATGCACACTATCACCATGCAATGCCTTAGAGTGTTTTGTACACTATTAACATGCAATGCCTTATCAATAAAATAATGCATATAATGACAAGTGTCATGTGGGCCCCACACGTTTCCAATGAAAGTGGGCCCACGTCCACTCACGCGTTCGGGTTCGATATTTCCGAAATACCGATCTAGCGTCGCGACGTTAATTAAATCGGATTTAAAATAAATAATCGCTCCTAGCGAAATTATTATTTACGTCGCTTACGAATTAATTCTTAATTAACTCGTATGCCCGAATTAAAAATCTAATTTTAATTTCGCGTCGAAATCGAATTTCGATTATTATATCGAATATAATAATTTTATCGATTAATTCCAAATTAATCGTTCTCTCTCAAATAAGGCACTTTATCCAGATAAAGTTTCTCCGCAATTAATCCAAGATTAATTAAGTCCGAATCAAATATCATAGGTGAATCTTCAGGAAGCGACCCAAGAGATCTCCGGATATTTTGGCAGTAAATCCGGTCGTCGGATAATCCGAACACGTACGTACCTCGTACTACGTCTTTACCGATTCACAAGACAAGGTTGGCTTCTAGCAAAGCGCCATGCCTACCCAATTCTCCAGAAATATTCTTATAGGAATATAAGATCTGTATCAGGCGTAGTATACCGTAGTATTGCGTACATCGATCCAGTATCGGATGGTCACATGCTAGGCCTGGGGCTGGAGATGTGTCTGCCCCGTACGAAACATATATCGGACATCAAGCAACTAGTCTCTTTAAATCGGACAATCCTGACCTTATCATATTGTCCCGACGGTTGCAACCTTTTATAGAGTACTAGTTCTTGACCGGCGTAAACACACACGTATAACGCAAGCGCACGTATCATTCAAGTAGTATAAAAATATCGATCCCACGAGGACCTAATTCCTACTGTTGTTATTAATTATTGAATCTATTTATTTACAAATATCTAATTAAAGGGAGAATAGAATTGATTGCTTGATTGATTTGGTTGATTGAAGATTTGCTAATAAATAAAAAGATAAAAGAAAATACTAAGGAAAATAAAAGATAAAAAGATATAAGGTTGTGAATTCTTTTAATATCATTTAAAAGATGAAGTGATTATTTTATGTTTGTGTAATAAATCAGTTCATAACCTGGAACACTAAATTATGTAAAAGCCTCTTCCGATGGTCAACTACAATACCCAGTATAACCCAATTGAACCATATTCCTATGTCAACCACATTACCTGGATTCATTAAGTCTAAGTTCCAATTATGGCTACCCCCGCCCCCAGATATTCCTATCCTGTAAGGAAATCTATTAAAGGGTTATCTATCCTCAAGGAAGATCGTGGGCTATTAATCTAAGGCTGAAACCTAAAATCCCTATGTCTAGTTCATTTTAGATTTACCATATCAATCTTATTGGTGATCAGACAACAAGAAGCATTAAGCTTAAGATTTAATAAATAAACCTTAAATTACCCAAACTATAAAATAATCCCTTATAAACCGGTGATATTAAAAGTTATCACAACCCCTAATTAATTAACACATAACTAGGACTATAAAAATAAAATACATAAAATAAGACATAAAGGTAAAATGCTGAAAAGTAAATTACAATAAAATAAAATGCTAAGGTAAAAGGAATTACTTTTACTACTACTAATTTAGATATCTCCCATAAAATAATATATAAACTTGTGATAATATTACCAACCGACCATTCTGGCGGTATCCTGATTAAGTCAAATTAAGTCCAACCAGCCATTAAGGCGGAACCAAAAATAAATTTACCAACCGACCAGTCTGGCGGTATCCGTGATTAGTCAGGTTTAAACCAGATTAAAATTAAATTACCAACCGACCAATATAGCGGTATTCCTTATTAAGTCAAATTTTAAATAGTGAATATATTATTTTTAAGGGAGATTAATCTAAATAGCAATAGTAGAAGAATTACCTTTCACCCTAGCTGAAAAAGTTACTTCAACATGGTGAATAGTAAAAACTGAAAAGTAAAAAGTAAAAATTAAATTACTATTATTACAAAAAGTAATTAAAATAAATTACAAAACTAAAATAAAAAAAAAACTAAAAAATAAAAATAAAATTCTAGAGAGAGAAACTCTCTCTAGAGAGAGAAATCAAGAGAGAGAAAGGTACATAAAATTCTGAAATTTCGCGCTGAATTTTATAGCAATTTTTCACTATTCCAGCGTCGCGACGCCAAGGAATCTCAGCGTCTCGCGACGCTGGATTCGTCGACGTGGCACGCTGAGGAGACGACACGTCATCAAGGCGGCTGACTGTACACGCGACACGTGTCAAGGCGGCTAATTATCAATTATTGTGATGACGTCATCGATGACGTGGCGATGACGTGGCGCTGACGTGGCGTAGGCGTGTGTTGCATTTGTCGGCACAATAGGATTGCGACACGTGGCGACACGTGTCATGCTGTGATTGGCTGAGGCTGACGTGGCAAGTTGACTCGGTCGACTTGCTGACGTGGCTGATGATGTGGCACGACACGTGGCAAGGTTGACTTGTTGACCGCTGACATGGCTGATGACGAGGCGACACGTGTCATGTCAGAGTGTCGGCAGCATATGATGTTGACACGTGGCACGGCGCACGTTAGCAGATCGGATGTGATGGTGACACGTGGCACGGCGCATTTTAGCAAAGTCAAACTTTTCAAATTGTTGACCCGTTGACCATGGCGCATTTTAGCAGAATCGGCGCACGGTGGGCGTCGCGACGCGGAAGGTCTGGGCGGCGCGACACGTAAAGGACTAAAATCCCTGTTGACGCATTTTTTGTCGGTTTTGCCCCAAATTGCCTCTAGTGCTGTCCAAACTTTATTTATCTGCAAAATAACAATAAAACATATCAAAACGTTCATAAAACTCAAGAACTATACAAAATATTAGTTAAATGAGTGGGAAATAGTGATATAAATACCACTCATCACACCCCCAAACCTAACATTTTGCTAGTCCTCGAGCAAAATACAGAATAAAATAACATAACAAAATTTAACTAAGCCACTTTCGTAGGGATCACGGTTGCATTTAGCATATGCAACAAGCCTTTAAACCCCTAGGTGTCCCTAGTGGACGAGTGTAGTCTCGTGAGGGTTTTACACAATGAATAACCCACAAACATTTTACAAAAGTAAAAATGTATTAAAACTAATGCACACAAAAGCAAAAAGACAAGCGAAAAGAGAATAAAGAAAGAAAGTGACTAATCAGGTGAAAATTCTACTCCAAGTTATTAGTTGTTTTGTTTCTTTCTAAATTACCGAATAGTAAATTCTCCGATTGTTTTTACCATTCTCCATATACACAGCCAACAAAATATTAATCATTTCATTTTTTGCCCACAACAGTCATAAGTGCAGTTGATAAGAGAGTAATATTTTTGTCCTAAAGTTCTATCAGATTTCACACCTTTTTGTAGTAATGGAATAATTTTCTGATTTTTCTGATTTTTTCTTTGATTTTTTCTCTATTTTTTATTTATATACAATACCTTCCGTCTATGTAGCGAGCTTTGGTCGGTGGCTCCCAAACCAGTTGGCTTTAGGGCACCAGGTGTTAAGACACCCCTACGAACTTAATTACTCAGACTTCAGATATATAATTTATTTTTGCAGCATCTTCGATCCATGTAACGAGCTTTGGCCAATGACTCCCAAACCAGTTGGTTTTAGGGCACTAGATATTAAAATACCCTTACAGACTTAATAACTCGGATCTCGGACGTTTTTTTTTTTTTTTTTTTTTTTTTTTTTTTTACTCCATCACTATTTAGAGATGCGTCCTCCATTAAACTATAGCACGGAATATTACAAACTTTTCAATTTTAGCTCATGTCCGTATGTTTCCATGTAAGTTCATAATACCTGTCAACTGAACATATGAAGATCCAATTTAGTCAGATTTATGGAGAATTCACAAATTAAATAATTAAAAAGGAAATAAACAAAAATTAACTTGTTTCGAAATAGGTTTGAGATACGTCTCAGGAGTGGAAATTCCTTACTCGGCTATCTCTTACCAATTCCACCTTTTTAGTCAAAATAAGAACACAAAAATGCAAAATATTTTTGTAATTTTTGAAAATTTTTTTCAATTTTTTTTGTATTTTTCGAAAAATTTTGGACTAAAAATAAAAACAACATACAAACTAAAAACAAGGTACTAATCAACTAAATCCCTCCCCCAACCTAAATGAGACATTGTCCCCAATGTCTTAAACAGTAAAAGAAGAGTTAGAAGGTAATACCTGATCAGCTGAAATTTTACAGTAAATTAAAGGTTAAGATCCAGATTAATTCGACGCCTCTTACCACGATCGTCCTCAGACCAATTTATTTTTGATAGGATAGGGTCAACTTGTGGTTTCATGGCCTATAAGTTGGTCTATCAGATCCGGAGCAAGTCTGGCAGTGAAGAGGAGGTCTTTCATAGGTTTTGACACGAACCCATTTCTCCGAGCATCATCAAGAAACACACAAAGAAAATCATAAAATCCATCAACGTTGAGTAGTCCAATTGGTTTCTGGTGTATGTTCAGGTTCGCCCAAGATAGAACTATAAAAATTTCCTCCAATGTACCCAATCCACCTGGCAAAGCAATAAAAGCATCAGCACGGTTAATCATTTCTACCAAACGTTCAGACATACCTGATATTTAGTTCCTCTCCGTTTGATGATCCAATAAGATTTGCCTCTGCCAAGGGTTTTGGGATGATTCCCAAAACATGACTGCCTCCTTCCTGTACGGCCTTTGAAACGATCCCCATTAATCCAAGATTTCCTCCGCCATATATTAAGTGCATATTCCTTGCAGCTAAAACTCGACCCAACTCCTGTGCTGCTTCTATGTATTGTGGTTTAGTACCAACAGTACTTCCGCAAAACACACAAATGTTTTCAACTCGTCTTCTTGAAGTGGCTTCCATTTTTCTATTTATTTCTTTTTCAAATTAGGATGCCTTCAAAAGTGCAATGACGGGCTGAATTTATAGTACCTGAAAAAGGGTGAGTAATAATAGCAGAAGTATCTTCCAGAGGACGTTTGTTAGCTAAACAACAAAAGAAATCGTGAAAGGTCAAAAAGTCTGGATCCTGTCTACGAAAATAAAGATAATTACAACAGAAAAGCGAATCAAAGCAATAATTAAGGTAACAGAATTGTGTATGCAATACGCCACTCGCTTAGTATAAATTCATTAGAATGCGTCTCAAGATTTCATTCTTTAATCAGCCATTGCTAATGAATTGTTTCTCATCTTTGCTTGCCAAACACAATCCTTCTGTCTTAAAATGCTTCGTTTGTGCCTTTCCCTACAAAAAATAACACACAAAATTAAAAAGTTCACACAAAACAAGAAAAAATAAATTACAGCAAATTGCATGGGTTGCCTCCCTGCTAGCGCTAAATTTTTCGTCTTCAGCCAGACGTGACTGAAATTTATCTGTTAAGGAGGTTTCAATGTCGTTTTGGATGTCCGATTAAAGACAATCCCGTGAGCGTTGCTTTTGAAGGGTCTCTTCCAACGGTAAAGTGGTAAAAAGAATTTTGTCATCTTTAATGCTTGTGCCACCTTTTTAATCTTTGTTGCTCCAGTGGTTCCTGAAAAGAAAGAAATAAAATCAGGAGGTCTCGTATGATGTTTGACTTGGAATGGAAATTCCATTCTGTCAAGCTTCTGGGTGATATCTTTGATTTGTACTCCCCAATACAGCGATGTTTTTCCTGAATGCTCTTGATCTTTATTAAGGTCAGACATTTGCTCCTCCATTTGCTCTGTTTCTTGCTCCACCTGGGGATGAAAAGATGTGTCTGACATTAGGTCTTCATCCTCTGATCTGAGTGAAATGATTGGCTTAAGTAGATCTTCTTCAAACATTTGTGCAATGGAATCTCCAAGATCTTCATTTTGAGGATACAGAATTCCATCCTCAATTTTTGATGCAGTTGGTAGAAATATTTCAGCTTCATCCTCGTCAGAATCTGAATAATAGAAATCAAATCGAGACTTTGCCGGTTCAAGTTCCTGAACTGATATATCTGGTTGTTGATACTGCTCAGCCTCCTCATCTGTTGACGTGTCATTGTGAAATGATTGGTACTTGAAGGCTTCATCAGTGTCATCTGAGAATGGTTCTTGAGGTATATAGTTCTGGTTTTCTGTTAATTGTCTGATCTGATCTGTCATTCTCTGTATGGATTCTGTTTGACTCTGAACTTGTGAATCAAATCGAGCTGTCTGTTCTTTGAACATGTGAATCAATTGATCTTCCTCTAATGGTTCTGGTTGTTGATAAGGATCGAAGGAAGATGGTGGATAAGATGAAAAATGTGATTCTGTGAAATGTGATGGTTCTTCGTACCATGAAGGATCTTGATAGTTTTGCCACCCTGGATGGTAGTTGTATTCGCAATAATCGCTTGGTGGTCACCATTACATATGTCACATCTCCACATTGAGTTCTGTTGAGCAAATGTAGTATTGTTTGGTTCTGGCATCCAGTGATAATCATTGGGCTCGACAACAGGCCTCAGAAAACCGGACTGTTGCTCCCAGATGTGGGGTGTATTTTCTTGTAAAGCACATAATCTTTCAATCTCCCAGTAATGTTCCATTTTTAAGTCACCTGAAATCAAAAGAAAGAAATAAAAAATTACAGATAAAAATAAAGAAAATTAGATATAAGTAAATTAGATAGCTTCAAAATTAACAACTCAAGAAATATAAGTCCCCGGCAACGGCGCCAAAAACTTGACCGGCGTAAACACACACGTATAACGCAAGCGCACGTATCATTCAAGTAGTATAAAAATATCGATCCCACGAGGACTTAATTCCTACTGTTGTTATTAATTATTGAATCTATTTATTTACAAATATCTAATTAAAGGGAGAATAGAATTGATTGCTTGATTGATTTGGTTGATTGAAGATTTGCTAAATAAATAAAAAGATAAAAGAAAATACTAAGGAAAATAAAAGATAAAAAAATATAAGGTTGTGAATTCTTTTAATATCATTTAAAAGATGAAGTGATTATTTTATGTTTGTGTAATAAATCAGTTCATTAACCTGGAACACTAAATTATGTAAAAGCCTCTTCCGATGGTCAACTACAAATACCCAGTATAACCCAATTGAACCATATTCCTATGTCAACCACATTACCTGGATTCATTAAGTCTAAGTTCCAATTATGGCTACCCCCGCCCGACAGGTATATTCCTATCCTGTAAGGAAATCTATTAAAGGGTTATCTATCCTCAAGGAAGATCGTGGGCTATTAAATCTAAGGCTGAAACCTAAAATCCCTATGTCTAGTTCATTTTAGATTTACCATATCAATCTTATGGTGATCAGACAACAAGAAGCATTAAGCTTAAGATTTAATAAATAAACCTTTAAATTACCCAAACTATAAAATAATCCCTTATAAACCGGTGATATTAAAAGTTATCACAACCCCTAATTAATTAACACATAACTAGGACTATAAAAATAAAATACATAAAATAAAATGACATAAGGTAAAATGTGAAAAGTAAATTACAATAAAAAAATGCTAAGGTAAAAGGAATTACTTTTACTACTACTAATTTAGATATCTCCCATAAAATAATATATAAACTTGTGATAATATTACCAACCGACCATTCTGGCGGTATCCTGATTAAGTCAAATTAAGTTCAACCAGCCATTAAGGCGGAACCAAAAATAAATTTACCAACCGACCAGTCTGGCGGTATCCGTGATTAGTCAGGTTTAAACCAGATTAAAATTAAATTACCAACCGACCAATATAGCGGTATTCCTTATTAAGTCAAATTTTAAATAGTGAATATATTATTTTTAAGGGAGATTAATCTAAATAGCAATAGTAGAAGAATTACCTTTCACCCTAGCTGAAAAAGTTACTTCAACATGGTGAATAGTAAAAACTGTAAAAAGTAAAAAGTAAAAATTAAATTACTATTATTACAAAAAGTAATTAAAATAAATTACAAAACTAAAATAAAAAAAAAACTAAAAAATAAAAATAAAAATTCTAGAGAGAGAAACTCTCTCTAGAGAGAGAAATCAAGAGAGAGAAAGGTACATAAAATTCTGAAATTTCGCGCTGAATTTATAGGCAGATTTTTCACTATTCCAGCGTCGCGACGCCAAGGATCTCAGCGTCGCGACGCTGGATTCGTCGACGTGGCACGCTGAGGAGACGACACGTCATCAAGGCGGCTGACTGTACACGCGACACGTGTCAAGGCGGCTAATTATCAATTAATTGTGATGATGACGTCATCGATGACGTGGCGATGACGTGGCGCTGACGTGGCGTAGGCGTGTGTGTTGCATTTGTCGGCACAATAGGATTGCGACACGTGGCGACACGTGTCATGCTGTGATTGGCTGATGAGGCTGACGTGGCAAGTTGACTCGGTCGACTTGCTGACGTGGCTGATGATGTGGCACGACACGTGGCAAGGTTGACTTGTTGACCGCTGACATGGCTGATGACGAGGCGACACGTGTCATGTCAGAGTGTCGGCAGCATATGATGTTGACACGTGGCACGGCGCACGTTAGCAGATCGGATGTGATGGTGACACGTGGCACGGCGCATTTTAGCAAAGTCAAACTTTTCAAATTGTTGACCCGTTGACCATGGCGCATTTTAGCAGAATCGGCGCACGGTGGGCGTCGCGACGCGGAAGGTCTGGGCGGCGCGACACGCAAAAGACTAAAATATCCCTGTTGACGCATTTTTGTCCGGTTTTGCCCCAAATTGCCTCTAGTGCTGTCCAAACTTTATTTATCTGCAAAATAACAATAAAACATATCAAAACGTTCATAAAACTCAAGAAACTATACAAAATATTAAGTTAAATGAGTGGGAAATAGTGATATAAATACCACTCATCAGTTCTGTGTCCTGCGTGATCATCACCTCCTATGTCTGAAGCGATACTTCCATCTTGACATCACATCCAGTACACTACGAT
>SKCR01012743.1:0-12029 GCA_019454045.1 Zanthoxylum bungeanum
ATAGCTTAGGTATTAAGTCCTCGTGGGATCGATAATTTTTATACTACTTGAACGATACGTGCGCTTCTTGGTTATACGCATGTGTTTACGCCGGTCAAAATGTTACCCATATTTTTCTCTTGCGCGTCGCGATGCACAGTCTGCGTCGCGACGCGACCTGGAAAACCAGGACACTGTTTTTCTTCTCCAAGCTCATCCAAATCTCAATCATCCAACTTTACTCCATTCCAACGCTTCATACTAAAACCTACACATAATACACCAAATTACACTCAATTTAACATACATTAATTTCATTACATCAATCATCAATTCCTAATCTATTTTACACCACTTTATCAAATCATACCCAAAACCCACAAGTTGGGACTTATCAACTTCCATTGTCTCAAAACAAAAAAAAAATTCATACAATCATCATCACAACTCATCACCTACACATAACAATCATCCAACACCTTATTCTATCATCATATTTCTTTTTTAAAAATTAAAATCAATTTTATGGGTCAACTCTTTTTACCTAATTTGTTGGATCTTTCTTCATCCTCCATGGTGCTTCCATCTTCCTCTTCTTTCTTTTCTTTTTTTCCTTCTTCTTTTTCTTCTCCTTCATTTCTTTTTTCTTCTTCTTTTTCTCTTTTCCCCCTCTTTTTCTTCATGTTCTTCTCTTTCTTTTGTTTCCAACCTCTCTAGATTTGTGAATAGTATTCTTTATATAGTGGGGGTGTTTGATATTTGGAAAGTTGGGGAAAAGTGTAGAAAAATCTAGAAAATTTGAGATTTCTCCATTTAACCCCAAAATCACTATTCATCCTAATTTTGATTTGCAATTTTGACCAGTTTCTGGTCCGAGTTGGGAAAATATTCGACGCGGAAGTTTTAGGTCTCGATCTCAACTTTCCGATGATATAAAATTCATAGAAATCGGAGATCGTATGAAAACATTACGCCCCAAATACCATGGGCGGTCTAATAGAAATACGGTACAGTCTCGTCCCGGGATTCCAAGAAATTACCGATTGTCCCTAAAGTCATTCTATGAGCATCTTGAGTCCCATCATAATTTATTTTTTGGTGTTCTCTTCCAGTACGTAACAGTACCACTGTAGGCAGTAGTAAAATCTACCGGTCGTTACAAATTCTCCCCCCTTAAATAGGATTCATCCTCGAATCCTTTATGGTGTCTATCTTGTGGTCTTCCTAGTTTCGAGAATATCTAGAGATTCTATTATACTTATCTTCTTGTCTCTAATTTCTACTAGCTACTTGATTTTTCCTCTTTTCTCTTTGTAAGACTTCTGCTGAGTATCCATGACTATTTCTTTTCTGGACCTTTAGTTGTACTTAATATATCTTATCTCCAAGATCTATTTCTTATAGGTCTTTACTTATGCTCCATAATTTCTTAATTGATCAGATTCTTAGTGGCTGATACTTTGACTCTTACAAACGATTCTACCTGTTACTAGTATTCCTTTGTTCCATTTGTCCAACTTGATCCTATTATTCTTTCTCATCATTTGACCATTAACTCTCTATACATCTTTTACAACCTTTAGCAGTCTATAAGATTCTCTTCTTCAGGTTCCAAAATTTCTGCTTCCTAAGGGATTTTGGGGTTTTCTAACTTACTGATATTTTCTAGTGGTTCTTTGGGATCTGGTTATGGTTAAAACTTAATTCTTTCGTACTTTGCTTTCAAGGTCATTACTCATATTCTTGCAAATATTATGTAGCTCGAGGATTCATTTTCTATGACATTCACAGTTTCGCACTAACTTATTTCTTCATTTCCGTATTATGATACAGACCTACCAAACCACCCATACCCGCGGCGAAACCATCCTAAACCCGTAGTGGTTTGGTCATCTTAAGCTAGGGCTGGGTACCTTATATGATTACTCAATCAAAAAATTTCCTTGTTATTACTCGCCGTAACCTTTAACTTATTAAGTATTATTTCCTATTGTCATGACACTTTAACAGTTTTACTCTAAGCTTTTCTTAGTACTCTTTTTATCTTTTACTCATTTTGCTATCTATTAAGAACTTTCTGGGTTTATATTTATGCCATTTACCTGGGGAATATCTTCTTCCATTACGAAATTATCATCTTCTCAGACCTTGGTTTCTTGAAATATCGTTTTTATTACTTTACTACTATATTATTTTGATATTGTTCCAACTTAACATCTTCTTTTCTGATCCTTAATAGCTTCACTTGTTTATCCTTGAACTACATCTATAGGTCTCATCTCTTTGATGTTTCTTTACTATTTTTTTATACCAACTCGTCTTCTATACTCGATTGGAATAAAAAAAAACCTTCTCTTTATTGATTTCCATACTATGGTAAACTTATTTCTTCGGTTCTATGTCATACTACACTTCTGCTAATACTTACTTAGTATTTCCTCTCCTGTTTGTTTTTGTGCCTTGACAATTTCACTTTCAATACCTATATCAACTAACCTATTCATTTTCTCTTTTGCTTCGTTCTATAACTAAAACTACTATGGGTTATATCTTTGTTCTTTTATTCGAAGAATATCAGCTCTCATATGTCCTTGGTTATTCTTAACGCTGTCGATTTACCTTTTTATCGTATGATTAACTAGTACTTTTTTTCTTTATTGCCTTATCTAATATATTCCCTTTAAATCTCTGACTTAGACAATCTCTTCCTTAATTTTTATCTTGTTTTGATTAGTTATCGCTATACTTTTACTTGTTATTGGAGTATCTTAAGATTATGCTCCAGGTCCATCTATTATCGATGATGATCGAGGGCTGGGAGGGTGGGAATTATTCTTGAGGCCCTTCTGTTACGGTGTTTCGGTGTCACATACTTCTTGCCTAAAACTCTCGTGTATACTTGTCCAGTGTCTTTTCCTACACTGGATCTTATTGCTAAAACTTATCTGACTTTCCTTTTCTTACCTTACTCCCGGTCATTTACATCAATAAATCACTTCACATTCTGTACAAAGTCTATTTAGAAGTTCACTTCCTATTAAGTTCCTTATACTGTCACTTTATCCTTTCTGTTGCTTAATTCTCTGCGGTTACTATATTCTTTCTCTGAATACTATTATAATCTCTTTGCTATCATTTCTAAGGGACTCATTCTGCTACAAAGGTTTTCTTTCTTATTTTAGTTCATCAACTCCCTACTTCTGAACTCTCTTGAAAACTCTATTTACTTCGACTACTAAGGACATCTTCTACTAAATCTTTAATCCATAATCTACTCTCTACCTAAAATCCTTTCTTCCTAATACCATGAGATTCTTTATAAGTTGTTCATGATTCTTCGGATTCATCGACCTAGTTTTTTAACCATCTCGTGATTTGTCTAATTTACCAGTTGCTCTCACTTACTGGTTCTTTTCTTTTACTAGGCTCTAGGGTTCCACAACTATCACCGATTCGTTTCTCTATTATTTCATTGTTATATCATTTACGGGCCCAAATACACTGAATTTCTTTTTTACGCCTTGCATTTCTCATAGTATTACATATCATATTTCCTTACTATACTCCTTGCTTCTAAGACTAACGATAGGTCATTCCTCTATTTGTTTCTTTAGATTTAAACTTTCTATTCTTTGTTATAAACCTTGATTTGATCCTTTTTATTCTATTGTCCATACTGATATTCTTATCACTTCTTAAGTTTCTCTAACTTCATAGGTCTATTCTTATATTCTTCTACGGGTCTCTACTGATTCGACGTATCTGTGGGTTCTATGACATTTGATCTATTTGTGAACTTCTACTGGTCTATCAAACCTTACTCTAACTTACCTTAATCTTTAAGCTACCTTGGGTTTCCTTCTTTTTATTCTCGAAGCTTCCTTGATCCTTTTCTAGGTGGTCTGTCTTTTAAGGTCCTTTTATTTTTTGAAATGGACTCTCGTTGGGTTCTTACGGTCGTCTATACTCATGTTAATAGGAACTGCTTACATCTTATTGGTCTTTTGTTAAGGATATGCCCTATACCCAACTTGTGGATGAGCTATATGTACATGTATTTGTAATATTTTCATTAATTAATAAAATGGCAATCTTTATTATACATGTCTTACATAACTTATATGAATCATCAACACTGTAATAAAGCCCTTGGAGTAATAAGACGTTGACTTCCACGCCTTATGAGAATCATTACTCTTAAATATTCCTAGTCATAGTTTTGTGAATAATCTGGGCGTTCACAAAGCGGAGAGACTAGCATGATGATATGATGAGCCCTTAAGTGGGGTAGCCGATCTCATAGGCTCCTAGCGGAGATCCGTCCGCTTGGTGTATCACATGGATGCATGAGTTGCTCGTGTCCATCGAACAGACCGCCGAAAGTTTTCATATGGAGTGTTTATCCCATGTGTCTGTGAGAACTTTCATGTATCGATTATATGAACTAGTCCTTAGACTTGAGGTATTTGCAATCTTATGTGTGGATCAAATAACTTTGACATTCTCCTTCCTCGGTTCAAAAGATCCGGTCATAAGGGTATGATTGGGTCATTTGTTGAAACACATGAAGTTTGTAAAGATACAACAGAGAATCGCCACTCTCTCGGATAATATTTTCTTATAAGAGTAGTATTCCAGTTCGCGAGTTGATATGTGTGATCAGTGCTTGAGACTGCGGCCACTGCAGAAGAATCATGTGAGATTCTTAGGTTAGTACGATTCATGACACTATCAACATCATACCTTTGACCATATGGGTAGACACTTTCTGTACCCTAGGTCAATAGGTGGGGATACAGTGAGGCGATGGACCGTATCATATGTAAATCGCATACAGAATGGGTCTATATATCTTTCCTTCTTATTTGGGGGCCTTGGCATGTTGCTTGATGTCAACCTTGGTCATTGAAATCGAACGACCATCTGATCGGAGGATAATTTATGTTCGATTAAATTATCACGATTCATTTCATGTCCAACTTGAGGGGAACCAAAAAGGTCACACACAACAAAGTCGAAATCAATGGTTAACAGTGCACAGTATATATTTAACAGCATATATGATTGCTGTATGAATTGTTCATAAATGGTTCAATGTGTTTAATTATTGAACAGATCATTTATGAGATTCCATAGTGGCTTAGGGATTGGTGAATGACGATAGGGGCACTTTGGGAATTGGAATAAATAGATAAAAAAAAAAATTTACTATTCACATGAATAGTACCACGTGAATAGTAAAATTTTTTAATTTAATTTTGTTATTTGTTTTGAATTCCAATTCGGCCCAAACTCTTATTCGGGTTTTATAATCTCATTAAACCACTAAATTAAGATCCAATGGCTAAGATTAAATTGGTTTTTATCCCACATCAGATTCTTAATTAAATTTGTTGTCTTTAGAGTACTATATAAACCCAAAGAATTCTTCACAAATTTTTGCACCAAACCTTTCAAATCTTGGGTTTATATAAGTGAGCAACTCTAAAGTTTTAAGAGTAAGCCACTGATTTTGAGGATCCCTTAAGTCTAATTGACTAGAGGAACCTCGAGTTAAAAGTTTTGAGGTATTTGCCTAGGCTAGCACCAAGGGAAAATACCCGTGCACTCAAGGCGTAGTCTTGCCGTTGAGTTTTGGCTTTGGTGTGTGCATTTTTGGAGGCCACACACTTGGGTGGCTCTTTGGAACGTGGAAGAGCTTGCTGAGTTCGAGAAAAGCTTGTAGATTGGAGGGAGGACTAGAGGAGTCTACGGTTCAAGTAAGTCTTTTTCTTTCTTTATTTTAATTAGAGTTCTTATGATAGTTAGCATGTTTAGGTTTATATTCTTTGCATGTTTTATGCGTTTTATGCTTAGAAAATATAGTAACATGCCTAGGCTTGTAGAATAATCAAAACAAATGGGTCTTGAGCAAAGGGAAATCGGCATCATAATTTTAATTATTTTTATTTTCCGCTGCGCACTCGCGGCCGCTTACCATCAGTGGTATCAGCGTACCGTTTTTGTTTTGATTAGTTCTCACTCATTTGAACTCGAAATTGGGTGTTTAAAAGCTCGTTGGAAAGCTAATACCCTGAACTTAATTTTAGGCTCAAGTTTTGCATGATTTGGTTAAGATTTGAATTGTGAAATTGTATTTAAAGTTCACGCGTCTGCAGAAAAACGTGAATAGTAAATTTTTTTGAATAAAATAAAATGCAATATCATAATTAAATATTAATCAAAGTTATTTAATGCCTAAAATAATTCCAACATATTAAAACGCATATGCTTGATAATTCTATGTATGATTAGAATTGGCATGATTATTTTAGGGTGCAAGCATCTAGAGACTTTCTAAGAAATAGAGAGTGTATTGCTTATTCCTTAGCTAAGTAATTATTCCGTGATGAACTTAGAGATTTATTACCTTTAAGGCTAATAAATATAAATCACTTGTTTATAATAAAAGACATTATAAAAGATACAAGTGTGGTGAGACCAAGGCATTAATAAAACTTTACAAACTAAAGTTAATTTAACCAAATGTATTACTAGAGTTAGATAATGATTTGGTGTCTTCCTTCACTCACTACTTTTTTATAGCCAAAAGGAAAAGTTGTGAAGACATTTAGATAATCATTTACTCAAAGCTTACCTTAAAGAATATTAAAGTGTTGGACTAATTTGGAGGATCTATTGTTTATTCCTGTCACCAAGGCGATAAGAGCCTAAGAGGTAAGGGTATTTAAGAGAGTTCGCTCCACCATCCCTCTGGGGAATTTTCAATGGAGGAATCCATTTGACAGTTATTCACTTAATCTTGCTAAAATCCTCAATAATAATTTAAGTCTAAAATTTGCCTCTCATTGTAAAGTATAGACCCAAAGGGCTTAAACCGTATTGGCAGGACTAGGCTTTACCAGACTGACCAATACCAATTTGTCCCTAAATAGTACTATTGACAATGGTTTGACTTTTCTGAGTCATAAGACGCAGCGACCCTTAGGCGTGGTCTTATAACTTAGTGGTAAAGATTGGGTGTCCACAGGGACTGGCATAAGTTATGGCATGTTCGATTGCCCAACCCAATGATCAAGGAATTGTGATTTATATCATAAATTGGTTGGGAACCTACCTAATTATCATATTTTATAACGAACGGCCCTAGTCGGAGTTATGAAATAATGATAATGGGATCATTGCCCACAAGAAATCCATCATATTGGGGTTGATGCAATTTACTTAAAATTTTAACCAATTGAGTGGGAGCAAATTCATAATATTAAAAGCCCATGTTATTATGAAACATTAATGAAAACATATTCCTAATTTTAACATTCTCTCTTAACAGGTGGTGTAGGCACTGCATTTTTGCATATAAGTCCTGATGATGAGTCTCGCATTGAGACATTACCTCTTTAATTGTGAAAGCCGCGGGAAAAGCCGACGGAAGGGAAGAGTCAAGAATTGACACATTGGTGGATTTAATTCGCTAGAGTAGCTGCGGGTTCGCTTGTTGGACCTCTGTTTTAAAACACACCCTTAGCCCAAACCCCTACAAGCCCACATACCACCATCCAAAGCCAACCACATGCATAAATCAAGCAAAATCCACTTCCTCAATTAAAGAAATCCCATGGATCCCTTGCCTAATTAAAGCAAATCAAATCCCTAACTAAAAAAGAATAAATCAAATTAAATCAAATCACCTCTCTAATTTAAGAAGATTTTTTCCTTATGAAATACTAATTAAAAGATATCCCCTTAATTACACAAATCCTTTCCTATTCAAACAAGGTAAACCCCATCCCTTTGCCTATAAAAAGAACCATTCATCACAGACCCAAAACCCTAGCTCATTCATCTTAACTCACACAAAAACATGGCATCCAGACGGCACCAGAAACCCTAGGACCTCTCCCTCAACACCAAATTCCCCATAACTTCATCAACCCTTCACACTCCACTACACGTACTGCCTTCATCACGCCACATTGCCCTTAACTTCATCAGCCCTTCACACTCCACTACACGTACTGCCTTCATCACGCCACATTGCCCTTAACTTCATCATGTTGAGTTCTAATATAGGTCCCAAGATCAACAAATCAAGCACTAAATTCGCATGAATACACAAAGGAGTAAGGGCGGAATCATATACTCACAATGATTGGATTTGATGCAAAGAACAAGATGCGTTTTTGCCTTGTTGAAGCTCGGTTTTGGACTCCATTGAGCTGCTGTGATGCTCGGTTGGGGCTGTTTTGATGCCTTCAAAATTCGGCCATGGGAGACCTTCATTGAAGCTCCAAGCTTCAAGCTCCAATAATGGATTCCAAGCTCATAAATTCGTTTCCCTATCACCTATGTATAACCCAAGGTGTGCTAGCACTTGTCATCTTCTTCTTGCAATTTTCGGCCTTGCCAAAAACTTGAAAAAGAGATGAAGAAATTCGGTCATGGACCAAGAGAGATAGAGAAACGATTTTGGCTCTATGAAGAAACCCTAAAACCGTGAATCTCAAGAGAGAGAGAAAATGTAAATGCTTTTTATTATGTATTTATTTCATTTACCAAGTAAATAAATAAATAAACATATGTATTACTTTAATACAAAAGTTAAATGGAAAAAGCAAAAAGCAAAAGTCCTTTCACCTTTACTTTTTACATCAAGTCACTTTAATAAAGTGAAAACATGTCATGTCACATCACATCACTCAAAGTGACAAGTGATTTGACAATTGATGCGACTAGCGATTTGACGCTTCATGTGACTTGCGTGCCGCGCTCGAATTCGAAATGCGAATGCGCTCGCAATCACTCTCGGGCTCGGGTTCGCTAATTCCAAATTAATGAATTTTCCGTCGCGTCGTAATTAAATGATTACGCCTAGCGAAATCACTATTCACGTCGCTAACGAATTAAAATCTAATTTTAATTTCGCGTCGAAATCCAATTTCATACAATATATCAAATATATTATTTTATCGATTAATTCCAAATTAATCGTTCTCTCTCTTTAATTAATATTTTATCCCAAATAAAATATCTCCGCAATTAATCCCAGATTAATTTTCTCTCTCTAGTAATTAATCTTCTCTCTTTACTAATTAATCCCAGATTAATCATAGTGCGAGTTATACGTCATCGGTGAATCTTCAGGAAGCGACCCATCAGATCTCCGGATATGTTGGCAGTAAATCGGGTCGTCGGACTATCCGAACACGTAAGTACCTCGTACTACGTTTATACCGATTTACAAGACAAGGTTGGCTTCTAGCAAAGCGCCATGCCTACCCAATTCTCCAGAAATATACTTACAGGAATATATAGATCTGTATCAAGCGTAGTATACCGTAGTATTGCGTATATCAGCCCAGTATCGGATAGTCACGTGCTAGGGCTGGGGCTGGATAAGTGTCTGCCCCGTCCGAAGCACATGTCGGATGTCTGGTAACTAGTCTCTATAATCGAATATACATGACCTTGTCATAATATCCCGATGGCCGGCCAGCACTTAAGAGCACTAATACCGTATCCTGCGTGACATCATCTCCATATGACTGGAGTGATACTTCCGTCTTGACATCACACCCAATACACTACGACTCTCTGATAAACCCAGAAGTGGTGTACACAGAACCGGTTAAAGCCCTGTACCACCAAGACCAAAGTCTACCGATTATCGCAAGTATTAGCGATATAAGTCTCAGGTTAAGACTATACACACCTACCTTGATTTCGGCCTCCCATAGACACATAGTCATAATACCAATGGGATTCTGAGGGGTCTATCCAGAGCGAAGCTGTTTCCCGTACCATCGGTGAAACACAACCTCCTATTGCACTTGCATAAGTATCCAATACTTAAATATATGAGAACTATGCCGTTGTGCCCTCACAACGCGCACAAGTGCAATACTAGCCTATTCCGCATTATCGATGTCCTGTCTCGATAATACTCCGGCTAGGGATATTTAATGATTAATCCTTCGTGGACTGATACTGTCTCATATCATCTCAGTCCAGGAACTAATCATATGGACCTCTCTTCATTTATACATATATGGTGATCTAATCACAAATGAAGAGAGTGCAATTTCCTTGTCACATAGTTAATTTGTACAACAACACCGTGATCTGTACAAATAATGACGCTATGGGTCATATTATCCAACAATCTCCCACTTGGCACATAGCCAGTCACTCGAGTGTCTAACACTCGAACTATGTACGGTTCGCTCAAATTGCTGAGGAAAGGTTTTCGTTAGCGTATTTGCGTAATTATCTTCTGACGCGATTTATACAATCATCACATCGCCACGATGTATGATCCGAACGAATCAGATGAATATAGAAGTATATATCTGGATCGTCGATGAGACCATTAATTCTTTAGCCTATGCTGACGCCTAGCTCAGCTGCTAACAGAACTATATCTAATCTAATTAGATTTATAATCGATCCAAATGGCTTCTATTGATGCCTCAGCTGCAGCAATAATCCGCATTTGTTGTTAATTCGGCAACAGTTATCTTGCTCGGAATATTTCCAGCTTACTGTCCCGTTATTCAAACTTTATAGTACCGCAGTATTTACCGGTTTGGAAACTTGCAGCAGTGATCCTAGTCACTTCAAGTTCTCCATCTCCATAGTTTAAGACAACATCTTTAGTTCTCTAAGATACTAATAGATGTCTTAACTTCAATCCAATGACTATCAAATGGATTGTCCCGATTGTGACTCCATATGCTCAAAGCGTATGAGACACCAATACAAGTACATTTTAAATGTACAATTTCCAGAGAGTGTTAACAACTCCAAATCTATCCCTGTAGATCTTTATTCCTTGAATAAAGGTTGTTACTCCCCAGAATTCCACGGAGAATTTCTTATGAAAGCCAAGCTTTCATCGATTGTTTTATGGGAATTTCATTATCAATGCTCTCTCCCACTAACCTCCTTATATACACAAGAATTATTTCGTTTTGAGTCAAATCATAAACTATTATGATTATTTCAAAACGTCAGTTCCAAGAACCTTATGCTTGCTTCAATCCAAACATGGATCGAATAACCCGCAAAGCTTATTTGTCGGTTATACAAAATCGTCAGGATGTTGTAAGCATCCTCCAAAAGGTTTCCTTTTCAGGAAAGCGATTTTAATCTGCAACTGACACATTTCATAAATGAAATATGCAGTTATCAACAAGCATCTTCAAAATGGATTTACCATGGCAACAGGTAAAACGTTGAACCGTTATTAACACAATGTTGATAACGATACCTTTCCGTCAAAAGCCCAGCTTTGTACGTTGGTATGTTGCCTTTCATGTATGTCTTCCTTGAAGACGTTTAATGTACCAATAGGCACAATGCCTTGTGGTACAACAACTAGTATCCAAAATAGTTGTTATACATGGAATCCATTTCGGATTCATGGCACTTTGCCATAATAGGGAGTCGATACCTCGTATCATTTCCTCAAAACGTAGTCGGCGGATATACCTTCATAAGATTGACATCTTTATGAGTTAGATCAGAAACCCATACCCTAGGTCGTTTTCTGACTCTATCCGATCTACGAGTTTCTTGTGTATCTGAAGATTAATGGTATAGATTCATCATAGATGAACTATTTGTGTTCCATTAAGGACTTCGTGCCTTGAACAGTATTACTTCGATTTTCATCGAGTATCACTATCCTCCCACTGACCACTGCATATCGGTATTCCTCTCAGGAAAAACCGCATGGTGAGCAACAATCACATTGTTCTCATGTGAGATTTACAAGTACTATACTTATGGTTTCCTTTAGGATAACCAATATTGGCACTTATCCAATTTGGGTCCTTAGTTTGGTATCATCCAAACGTTATGCCTGGCATACCCAAATTGTCAGGAATGAGAAACCCGGTTTCTTTCACGTGAATATCCTATATGACATCTGTCAAACATATTTATATGGAACCTTATTCTAAATAAGTTATTGCACTGTAAAACTTATCCGTTGAAGGAAATGGTTGCTCAGAGCGACTCATGATTAGCCTTATCATGTCTAACATGAT
>SKCR01012744.1:0-11997 GCA_019454045.1 Zanthoxylum bungeanum
CGAACCCGAGCCCGAGATGTTACGAGCACATTCGCATTTCAAATTCGAGTGCGGCATGTCAAATCAAGCGTCAAATCGCTAGTCACATCAAGCGTCAAACACTTAGATACCTAAGTTTAGGAACTACCCTTAGGGTATGTACTTAAATTAGGAAATTTATAATGTAACTAGTTTGACTAGAGACATTATCTCTATATCAGTGTTTAATCCGATGCGGATAAAACCTTTATATTCTAGAACACTAAAGTGTTTCATTATATAAAGATGATACTGAGATAAATACATTAGATGTAAATAACATAATTTATATTTTGAATATAAATAAAATCTCAAACATATAAATGACAAATAAATAGCTCAAATTGATTTGATCAATAGAGACTTATTTGTGGCATTGTTGTCTGGGACACAATTAAACAAGACTCGTATATCCACACTTTTGAAGAGTGGGTACTAGGACTGATTTGACTATTCAAATAAGGTCTACGAATCTAGTTTACTAGGTAAAGTACCTAAAATACTATTTACTAGGTAATAGTGTAAATGGCCACCGATCTGTTAGCCCTATTCATGGTGAAGTAAGTGGGCCCATATCTAGCTAGGCTAGATGTTAACATGAATATTTCGTGACCTTAACGGATGTGACATCACGTTGTGGTTATGTGTTTCTTTTGAGAAACACAAATCAGAAACTTTTAGAGTTTCGACACGAAGTAGACTAACAGATCGGCTATAGTGTTATTCCGCCACGGTAATACCGTAATGGAAAATACTTAAGCAGTAAGTTTCATACGTACATGAAAGAGTATGGTATTCTTTCAGATGAGGACTCCTTTCGAGACACGTCAGTTAGACGATGTGTCTGAACTAAAACCGAATTTTGTTGGACATAATAAGGTTTATCACGAGTCGCTCTGAGCTACTATTTCCTTCAACAGGATATGTATTAACAGTGCAAAACTTATTTAGAATAAGGTTCCATATAAATCTGTTTGACAGATATCATATAGGATATGAACAGGGAAGAAACTAGGTTTCTCATCCCTGATAATTTGGGTATGCCAGGCATAGCGTTTGGATGATACCAAACTAAGGACCCAAATTGGATAAGTGCCAATATAGGTTATCTTAAGAGAAACCTTAAGTATAGTACTTGTAAATCCCACATGAGAACAATATAATTGTTGCTCACCATGCGGTTTTCCTGAGAGGAATACCGATATGCAGTGGTCAGTGGGAGGATAGTGATACTCGATGAAAATCGGAGTAATACCGTTCCAGGCACGAAGTCCTTAATGGAACACAATAGTTCATCTATGATGAATCTATACCATTAATCATTAAATACACAAGAACTTCGTAGATTGGATAGAGTCAGAAAACAACCTAGGGTATGGGTTTCTGATCTAACCTCATAATGATGTCAATCTTATGGAGGTGTACCATCCGACTACGTTATGAGGAAGTGATACGAGGTATCGACTCCCTGTTGAGGCAAAGTGCCATGAGTTCGAAATGGATTCCATGTATAACAACTATTTTGGATACTAGTTGTTGTACCACAAGGCATTGTGCCTATGGTACATTTAACGTCTTCAAGGAAGACATACATGGATGGCAACATACCAACGTACAAAGCTAGGCTTTTGACGGAAAGGTATCGTTATCAACATTTGTTAATAACGGTTCAACCTTTTACCTGTTGCCATGGTAAATCCATTTTGAAAATGCTTGAAAATAACTATATATTCATTTATGAAATATGTCAGTTATAGATCAAAATCGCTTTCCTGAAAAGGAAACCTTTTGGAGGATATTTTACAGCATCCTGACGATTTTATATAACCGACAAACAAGGTTTGCGGGTTATTCGATCCATGTTTGGATTGATGCAAGCATAAGGTTCTTGGAACTGTTATTTTGAAATAATCATAATGGTTTATGATTTGATTCAAAACTAAATAATTCTTGTGTATATAAGGAGGTTAGTGGGAGAGCGCACTGACGTGAAATGAATCCCATAAAGCAATTGGTGAAAGCTTGGCTTTCATAGATATTCTTCATAAGAAATTCTCCGTAGAATTCTGGGGAGTAACAACCTTTATTCAAGGAATAAGATCTACTGGGATAGATTTGGAGTTTGTTAACACTCTCTGGGAAATTGTACATTTAAAATGTACTTGTATTGGTGTCTCATACGCTTCAAGCATATGGAGTCACAATCAGGTCAATCCAAGTGACAGTCACTGGATTGAAATTAAGAACATCTGTTAGTATCTCTGAGAACTAAAGATGCTATCTTAAACTATGGAGAGGGAGAACTTGAAGTGACTGGGATCACTGCAGCAAGTTTCCAAACGATTAAATACTGCGGTACTATAAAGTTTGAATAACGGGACAGTGAGCTGGAAATCTTCCAAGCAAGATAACTGTTACCGAATAAACAACAAATGCGGATTATTGCTGCAGCTGAGGCAGCAATAGAAGCCATTTGGATCGATAATAAATCTAATTAGATTAGATATAGTTCTGTTAGCAGCTGAGCTAGGCGTCAGCACAAGCTAAGGAATTAAAGGTCTCATCGACGATCCAGATATATACTTCTATATCATCTGATTCGTTCGGATCATACATCGTGGCGATGTGATGATCGTATAAATCGCGTCAAACGATAATCGAACAAATCCGCTGACGAAAACCTTTCCTCAGCAATTTGAGCGAACCGTACATAGTTCAGGTGTAGGACACTTGAGTGACTCGCAATGTGCCAAGTGGGAGATTGTTGGACAAAATGACCCATAGCGTCACTATTTGCACAGATCATTGTGTTGTTGTAGCAAATTAACTATGTAACAAGGAAATTGCACTCTCGTCATTTGTGATTAGATCACCATAGATATATAAATGAAGAGAGGTCCCTATGATTAGTTCCTGGATTGAGATGATATGAGACAGTATCAGTCCACGAAGGATTAATCATTAAATATCCCTAGCCGTAGTATTATCGAGACTGGACATCGATAATGCGGAATAGGCTAGTATTGCACTTGTGCGCGTTGTGAGGGCACAACGACATAGTTCTCATATATATAAGTATTGGATACTTATGCAAGTGCGATAGGAGGTCGTGTTTCACCGATGGTACGGGAAACAGCTTCGCTCTGGATAGACCCCTCGGAATCCCATTGGTATTATGACGATGTGTCTATGGGAGGCCGAAATCAAGGTAGGTGTGTATAGTCTTAACCTGAGACTTACATCGCTAATGCTTACGACAATCGATATACTTTAGTTGAGGTCGTCTAGGACTGTAACCGGTTCTGTGTACGCCAATGCCGGGTATATGAGAATCGTAGTGTATTGGATGTGATGTCAAGACGGAAGTGTCACTCCAGTCATAATGGAGATGATGTCACGCAGGATACGGTATTAGTGCTCTTAAAGTGATGCGCATCCAATCGTGATATTATGACCAGGTCATGAATATCGATTATAGAGACTAGTTACCAGACATCCGAATGTGTTTCGGACGGGGCAGACACTTATCCAGCCCCAGCCCTAGCACGTGACTATCCGATACTGGGCCGATATACACAATACATTAGTATACTACGCTTGATACAGATCTTAATATTCTTTAATGGATATGTCCGGAGAATTAGGTAGACTTGGTGCTTTGCTAGGAGTCGACCTTGTCTCGTAAATCGGTAGAACGTAGTACTTGGTACGTACGTGATTCGGATACTCCGACGACCGTATTTACTGCCAGATTATCCGGGGATCTCATGGGTCGCTTCCCGATAATCCACCGATGACGCACAACTCGCACTCTTGAATAATCTGGGATTATAATAGAAGAGAGAGAAAATTAATCTAGGATTAATAATGGAGATATTTTATCCGGGATAAAATGTCGTCTAAAGAGAGAGAGAACGATAATTTGGAATTAATCGACGAATTAATATATTCGATATATTAAACGAAATTAGATTTCGACGCGGAATTAAAATTAGATTTTAATTCGGGCAAACGAGTTAATTCAGAATTAATCCGTTAGCGACGTAATAATAATTTCGCCAGGCGAATTATTTATTTAAATTCGATTGAATTAACGTCGCGACGTAAGCTCGGTATTTCGGAAATATCGAACCCGAACGCGTGAGTGCACGTGGGCCCACTTTCATTTGGAAACGTATGGGGCCCACATGACACATGTCATTCTAATGCTTTGCATGTAGATAGTGTACAATGCACTCAATGTTATTGCATGGAAATTGAGTGTTTGACACTCTAAGCTATTGCATGTGTAGTGTCATAAATTTATTATTAATTTAATAAATTATGGATAAATTAAATTGATTTTTGGTAAATCATTTTAATTAACACAAAACATTTCATCTCTCTCAAATACTCTCTTCTCTCACGCCCAAATGGGCACAATGCTCACTGGTTTTGAACCAGAAAAACGTGAGCAATAGGGAAGCTAAGAGTGGTTTCTCATGGTGAGAAATCAAGTGCTAGCACACTTACAAGTCTTGCGAAGGTGGTAGGGAGGTTCGACCATGAGACGGGATCCATCCGACGAAGCTAGGAGCTCCGTTTTCTCATTCAATTTTCTGTTTTTGTAGGCAGTGGACTGCATGCAGTAGGCTTACATGGCAGTGCGTTTTTTGGGTTCATTTGTCTTCAAATCGACTCTACCGATCAATGTGAGTATTCCGCTACCTCCGTTGATGTGTTCACACATAATTTCATGTCTTGTTTGATCTTGGGACCTTATAGAAAACCAACACAGCACACACTTGAACCTTCAACACCCACAAGCCATTCGCCTCACTCACAAGACCACGCCCTAACGCCACCTATTAGCCTCAACCCACGCGTAAAGCCAACCATACCATTCATGCATGTATTATGAAATCCCATATAGTCATATCTTTTCTTTGTACACATCGTAATGAAAAACATATTTATTCCATGGTTGCATCATTTACCTTAGTCTTGCCTAACGTAGTATATTCATATATCGATGTTATGATAGCATTTGAGTATTATTTCTTGTAGTATATGGGATGGAAACCCAGATATAAATTCCGTAGCCGATTCTGAATGGACGGTAATGCGGTCTGTACTTGGGATACAATTCCACGTACCATTTGGAAAAGTGTTCACTTGTGTGTTTGTGTCCATATTTGTTATCTTCTTTCGCACCACGTCATAGCATGCTTACTTTAATGCCTAATTGCATCCTTAAGTGTCTTTTTGCATTATGTACTTAGTTGACTCTTTTATTTGTGCATGGACATGTAATGGCTATTTGTTTATGATATGTCTATGAAATCACATGTTCGCCATTATTTGATTCGCCTTTATGTGTGCTTGTGTGGTTAGTGTATGCTTCTGTTTCCATGAATACAATATGCCAATGAAGTTGTATGTTTGTTTCTACCTTGATGTAATTCAAGTATGCAATCTGAGATGTGAAATATATGCAAATTTAGATGTAAGTTCTATTTTTGTGCATATGGATTTAGAAGCATGATACTCTTGGAAATAAGTGTTACTTAAGCTTGATTAACTTATTACACAAATCCTTTCATTACAAGTGACATAAGTAAGGGACCATTTCGAACCCAACGGTTTGAGGTCTTCCCTTGCAAGGGGTGAGTGCGGCCTTAAATCTCATTTTCCCGGTTCACACCGGGGTGGCGACTCCATTATTCTCCGATTTAGTCCCCCATGGCTACTCCGTACTCCCGACTAGGCTGTGAGCCTAGAACAGCATGCGTCGTCCAGTTCCTGTGTTCCCACAGTCTGGCGACTCCACTGGGGATAGAGAATCGGCCCCGAAATATTGTCTTGTAATGTTTGGATTTATGTTCTAATTGACAGTGTCTATAGTGGATAAAATGAGGGTTTAATCAAAGGCATTTTGAGGCTAGGTAATGTTTTGTTGTCTTCCTTCATTCACTACCTTTCTTGAAGGAAAAGCTGTGAAGGCACCTATATAGCCAGCTACCCGTAGCCTATTGTGATGGACTAATTTGGAGGACTCATTGTTTATTCCTGTCACCAAACGATAAGAGCCTAAGAGGCTAGGGTACTTAAGAGAGCCTCGCTCCACCCTCCCTCTGGGGAATCTACAACGGGAAATCCATTTGACAGTCAGTCACACACTATAGCTCATTGGCACGTACCTTAGTGTATAAAAAATGATGCGCTCACTTGGTCGCTCGAACTCTTGATTGGGGAGACCTAGTTGTGGGCCATCCTTTGCCGGTGAGAGCCTTTGTCTACACCCTTGCGAACCCACCCATAGATCGGGGTTGTATGGTTAAAGTAACTATTATTTCCTTGAGTATGTGCTTGCGGACCATCCTCATTGGATGCAGTTGGACTTCTTGTCAGAAATGCGAACCTGTTGGGCCATTTAAACTGGGACGAGTTCGTATCCTATGACAATTGGAAGAAAAGATTCTGAAATGTTGATGGGGCATTCTATAGAAATTATTATTTTATGTTTGCTTTACCTTATTTTATGCTTGTGTTTGGGAACATCGTCGTTTGGATCCATTTGGACCATTTGTCATGGGATGTGGGCTTGTTGGGCCATTTAAGCTGGGACAAGAACGTATCCTATGACGATTGGGCCAAAGGCTTCTAAATATGGATGGGCCATGTTGTGCTTGTGTTCGAAATATTACCATTTGGATTTAGTTGGACTCCTTGCCATGAGATGTGAACTCGTTGGGCCATTTAAACTGGGACGAGTTCACTCCTATGACAATTAGCCCAAAAGCTTATAAAATGAAGATGGACAGATTTGTGTGAAAATTTTAAAGAGTTGATATATTTCTTATATCGCATGCATCTCATGTATCACAGGCACCTCATGCATACATGCACCATGTTAACCCCATTTTGTCTTGAAAGCCATCATAGATACACGTTGGTTAGGGAAGAGGGCATACTTGTCAAAAGACCGAGCAACCACCAAGAGTACCGGAAAAAGACCTAACCCAACGGGATAGGAAACTCAATCATGCATGCATGCATACACATAACATATTTGCATCCTTTTTGTGTTTGTTCTGTTTTGTAATAACAGGTTTCAAAGGAGAAAAAAATGAAGCATCGAATGCAAGCCAACCAGAAACAGTAACAGTACAATGTCAGCAGTCTTCAGGAATGAATCACATAGGCGAGGCCCATATCAGCAGTATCAGTCTGGGGGTGAGGCCCATATCAGTATCAGTTGGGGGTGAGACCCACATCAGTATCATCTGGGGGCGAGGCCCGTATCAGTATCAGTCTAAGGGCGAGGCCCATATCAATATCAGCTGGGGGCGAGGCCCATATCAGTATCAGTTGGGGGCGAGGCCCATATCAGTATCAGCTTGGGGGTGAGGTACACATCAGCATCAGTTTGGGGATGAGTCCCAGGGCCGAGGCCTATATTCGTGTCAGTTTGGGGATGAGTCACAGGGCCGAGGCCCACATCAGTATCAATTTAGGGGGGAGGCCCACATATGCATCAGTTTGGGGTTGAGGCTCATATCAGTTTCAGTCTCGGGGATGAGTCCCAGGGGCGAGGCCCATATCAGTATCAGTTTGGGACAAGGCCCACATCATTCTGGAGGCGGGGCCCACATCAGTATCACTCTGGGAGCAAGGCCCACATCATCATCAGAATCAGTCTTGCCGGATATGGCACTCTGGGGGCGAGGCCCACATCAGCATCAGTATCAGTTTAGCTAAGAATGTCACTCCAAGAATGGAAACACAGTTCGAGAATGAACAAGCCGGGAATGGCACTCAAAGAATGGAAACACATTTCGAGAATGAACAAGCCAGGAATGGCACTCAAAGAATGGAAACACAGTTCGAGAATGAACAAGCCGGGAATGACACTCCAATAATGGAAACACAGTTCGAGAATGAACAAGCTGGGAATGGCACTCCAAGAATGGAAACACAGTTCGAGAATGAACAAGCCGGGAATGGCACTCCAAGAATGGAAACACAGTTCGAGAATGAACAAGCCGGGAATGCCACTCCAAGAATAGAAACACATTTCTAGAATGAACAAGCCGAGAATGGAACTCCAAGAATGGAAACACAGTTCGAGAATCAACAAGCCGGGAATGGCACTCCAAGAATGGAAACACAGTTCGAGAATAAACAAGCCGGGAATGGCACTCCAAGAATGGAAGCACAGTTCGGGAATGAACAAGCGAGGAATGGCACTCAAAGAATGGAAACACAGTTCCAGAATGAACAAGCCGGGAATGGCACTCCAAGAATGGAAGCACAGTTCGGGAATGAACAAGCCGGGAATGGCACTCCAAGAATGGAAGCACAGTTCGGGAATGAATAAGCCGGGAATGGCACTCCAAGAATGGAAACACAGTTCAGGGATGAACAAGCCAGGAATGGCACTCCAAGAATGGAGCAAGGTTCGGGAATGGACCACATCATAGTAACGGTTCGAGAATGGACCACTTCTCATCGAAACGGTCCGAGAATGGACCACCTCTCCTTAACTTGGTTCAAGAATGGACCACCACATCATTATCAGTTTGGGGCGAGGCCCACATCAGTACCATTTTAGGGTCGAGGACCCACTACATCATCAGTTCGAGGGTGGGTGAGGTCCCTATTGTCAGCGGTGTTGGTCGAGTTACCCAGGGTCGAGGTGCCCCCGTTGTCGGTTGTAGTTCCGGGTCGAGGTGCTTAGGGTCGAGGTGCCCACTACATCATCAGTTTGAGGGCGAGGTCCCTATTGTCAGCGGTGTTGGGTCGAGGTGCCCAGGGTCGAGGTGCCCCCGTTGTCGGTTGTAGTTCCGGGTCGAGGTGCCCAGGGTCGAGGTGCCCACTACATCATCAGTTCGAGGGTGAGGTCCCTATTGTCAGCGGTGTTGGGTCGAGGTGCCCCCGTTGTCGGTTGTAGTTACGGGTCGAGGTGCCCACTACATCATCAGTTTGGGCTGCGTCCCAGGGTCGAGGCCCATATTTTGTCAGCGGTATTGGGATGCATCCCAGGGTCGAGGCCCCCATTGTTGGTTGCAGTTATTCGGATGTGTCCCAGGATCGAGGTCCACTGCATCATCAGTTTTGGGATGCATCCCAGGGTCGAGGCCCATATTTTGTCAGCGGTATTGGGATGCGTCCCAAGGTCGAGGCCCCCGTTGTCGGTTGCAGTTATAAGGATGCATCCCAGGATCGAGGTCCACTGCATCATCAACTCAGCAAAAGCGGCAGGCAAGTCAGGTGGCAGCTGGCGAGCCAGGTAAGTAAAAATGCATTGCATTACTTTGATAGGATTGTCATTGTCACACACTGTACAAGTCCCATCAAAGTGGGGGCGACTGTAGGCATTGCATTTTTGCATGTGAAACCCGTTGATGAGTCTCAGTTGGAGGCACTACCTTTTTAGTTAAGGATATTACAGGAAACGGTCGTTGGAAGGGAATCGGTATTTCGTTAGATCCTTGTTCACTTATTTAGAGTCAAGCTCACTTGTTGGACCTCCGTTTAGATCACCTTTACCCTAAAAAAAAACCCTCAAACCTTTTAACCTTGAACCCATACCATATCTAGCCCACAAGCCTAACCCACACACCAAGCCAAACCAAGCCCACACCACATCTAGCCCACACGCCCACCATGACTAGGCCCCCACACCCATCACCCTAAATTACACCCAAATTAAATAAAATATTAAATTAAATATTAATTAGATAATGTAATTGAATTAAATAAAATAATTAAACCATTTACCAATTAAATAAAACATAATATATAATCATGCCTAATTTAGATAAATCAAATATATTAACTTCCTAACTAAACAAAATCATATACTAAATTAAAAAGATGTCATGCCTAATTAAATCACTCATAACCAATTTAAAGATATTGACTTCCTAATCTAAACCAATCTTGTCTCCATCAAATCTCTGACTTTCCTTGTTCAACACTAAATCAAATCCCTCCATTGTGAGACAAGGAGAAGCCATAGCCCTTCACTATATAAACAACCCATAACCAAGACATGCACTCCCCTAGCTCATACACATAACTCACACGCAAATCACAACAAAAAGCCCTAGACATTACACACAAATCACACCAAGAAAGAAGCAACAAAATTTCTCTCCATCTCCTCCATTCTCACCACCGAATCTTTAGCCACCTTTCACAGCCCTAATCCACACCAAAATAAGCCTCAAATACAGTCCTAAAGTGGCACAAAATAGCCCTAAACACCCCCCACTGCACACCAAAACAGTCATAATTAACGCCATTACTGCCCAAAAAAACTGACCTGAAACAGCCCATGTACTGCACGCCTAAATCACTCCAAATAGCAGCCCAAATACACTTAAAACAGTCCCTAAAATCCTTAAAACAGTAACATAAAAAACTGCACTTATAATCCTTAAAATAATCACAAAAAAACTGCACTTAAAACCTTTAAAAAAACACTCAAAACAGTCCGTTGAAACGTCAAAAAAGTGACCTGAACAGTGAGCAGAAAATACAGAGGAAACAGCAGCAAAATGGAGGTCAAGCAAATAGCAAAACAGTGAGCTAAGACGCTAAAACAGTGAACCGGAGAAGTTGAGGAGCTTTAACCCTTCCGATCTCCGTGAAACGCAAGTCCGAAAGTCGGCAAAAAAGGTTAGACCTGAGGGTATTTTCCACATTCGTTTTCTGTTTTATTTTTATTATTTATTGAGTATTGTTCGCATGATTGTTATGTTAAAATGCATGTTGTGGCCCTTGAGTAGATAAATATGCATGTATTACGAAATATTGTATGTTGTGGCCTTGGAATAAAATAAAAGATGTGTCAACTCTCGCGGTATATCGGATGGAAACCCGGACATAAATTTCATAGCCGATTTCCGAATGGACGGTAGTATGATCTGTACTCGGGATACAACTCCAAGTTCCGCTTGAGTAAACGACACCTTCTTTTTTTTTATATTGCTTTGATTTATTTATTTTTCATCATTTGAATTCCGCATGTTACTTGTTTATGCATGATGCAATCGAGCGCATGGGCTTAGTAGGTCGGATTAAAGGTCCCCTATTTAGAGCGGTTAAAACCCTTTACCACGATGCTTTGCCGCGCCGGTTTATGTGTGTTCGGTTGAATGTAAGTTATGTTCAATCGGGCATACTAAGTTTGATGTTATTGTATTTATTCTTTGTATGCATGATGTAATCGAGCGCATGGGCTTAGTAAGTCGGATTAAAGGTCCCCTATTTGGAGGGGTTAAAACCATTTACCACGATGCTTTGCCGCGCCGGTTGATGTGTGTTCGGATAATGTAAGATATGTTCAATCGGGCATACTAAGTTGATGTTATTGTCTTTATTCTTTGTATGCATGATGCAATCGAGCGCATGGGCTTAGTAAGTTGGATAAAGGTCCCCTATTTGGAGGGGTTAAAATCCTTTACCACGATGTTTTGCTGCGCCGGTTGATGTATATTCGGTTGAATATAAGATATGTTCAATCGGGCATACAAAGTTTCATATAGTTATCTTTGTCTTTGTACGCATTGTAATGAAAGCGCATGGGCTTATTGTGTTGGACAAAAAAGGTTCTCCATTTGGGGGAAGAAAAAGCCTAAAAGGCTACCTTTACCATGATATTTGCCGCGTCTTTCATATATTGATTGCATCTTCTACCCCTGTCTTGGCTCGATCTATGACCATTGGTACATCCATATTATTAGCCCTTGCACTTTCCTTTGTTCACACAAACCAGAACCCTCACACATACTGACCACCTTTCCACACGTCCACAGCACCCTAGCCACCATAACCCTTCACTTAGGCTGCGCACCATAAGCCCTCCACTCACGCTAAGACCTCTCATTCAAATAGCCCCACTCACGCCACTGTCCCCTACTCACGAGCTACCTTAAACCCACGCAAACACCCTCACTGCACTGCCTGAATCACGCACGATAAGCGCACACT